>CABFWB010003582.1:43704-67498 GCA_902151455.1 Timema bartmani | reverse complement strand
ATTTTTCCTTTATATAATACTAAGCATCAGATGCAAACTTTGGAGTGTTAATTGGATGCACCCATTGCCTCCGACACCTTTTCATCCTTCTCATTAGCACCAACAATACAACTACATCTTCTTCAACATCCTTCATAGATCTGAAATAACCGAGTGTTTTGTTTGTGGCTGATCATGTAAAGGACACTAAGTCTTACTAATTTAGACTTGTAAAACACACGTGTCGAGCACGTGTGTTCCGAGAAGTAGACAGCGCTAAACCAACCACCAGATATTTGGAGCTTTTCTTTCACTTCACAAAATAATCTTGATATTGCGGGTTCTCTTTTCTTTTATTATCTTTCCTTTTCCCCTTTCTCCACGTCATTTCTCCTCTCCGCAACATCAGCAATTTCTTGAATATCATCACAGCTGAAATTTCTTCTTTTTATAGGAACTTGTGTTTTTTTAACCCTCCTCTTCAGCTTTTTCTCTTTATCTCTCTTTCCGGCCTAAGTTTTCCTCATCTGCATGGTTTTATCGTTCGGCGACACCACCTGTCCCAAAAAATAGGACGTTAGTGCCAGCTAACTATTTCCACCCTTAATACACCCTTCCAACTTTGATAAAGAATTGGAATGGGGAAATGGCGGAGTTAAAAGTCAGAAACTCAAGTCTAGGATTTTACTATATTCATTAATATGTGGTTTGATACATAATCTCACACATATAAACTAAGACTGAGTGATAGTAGAATGGCGCTAGTACGAAGCCGAAACATGAGTTGGAATGAAGGAGTGTCATTCGGGTGCCGGAATTAGACTTTACTGTATGGGGAGGAAGAACAAGGGGAGTATTTTATTGCAATTACACATGCTTTTGTGTTAGCAAAATTTGATGAAACCACAATAATAAATCGCGTGTTGAAAATTACGATTATTTCACCCTATTAAAATTCTAACCTCAACCCTCCCATTACCTTCAATATAATATGTTGCCACTCTTAGCCATCTTTACCACTAAGGTGGAGAAAATGGTTTCTTAAAAAGGGGATTGAATAAACAAACTGATAGTTTTATTTTCATTTGGTGACTTGGCTGTCTAAGGGTAAAGTGTCGGACTTTTGTGCTGGGGGTCCTGGATTCAATCCTCAGTCCCAGCACAGATTTATCTGATTGCTAAACCCTTCCTTCACCTCTAACAAGACGTGTATTAATCACAACTTTTGAATGTGAGGAATGCCAGGCCTCCACCGTGGTTCGGATCCCACGTTAAACTGTAGGTCCTCCATTTCATCTCACAATCACCCTACCATTACACATTAGCGTAAGTGCGTATAGCCTGAATTGGTAGTACGTGGTATAATAATAAAAATTACAATAATAATATTTTCATTGGTCGCAGAGAGATGCACAATAATTGAGTGTAAAAAACCTTTGATTTTGGTTGGGTTCGAACCTTATTTTCTACTTATATATTTTTATCTATAATTTTAATCTTGTTTAAGAAATGTGTTTCTCGTGTGTAAAACATGTGTGTCTAGTATTTACAAAAAAAATCCGCGGTATTGAATAGCCACTGGCGGCATCGCATGCTTCAGTTTTCGAGCGACAGATTTCTTCATCACGCTCTAGAACGGTACATGCTTCAGCCATATAACATACCGTGGACTTGAAATATAGGAGAGTTAAAACAAAAATGTATAAACTACCACAAGGATCTGTATCGTAGCAACACACATTTGATAATAATACGTGGGATACGATATTGTTATTTAAAAAATCTATGAAATATTATTTTATAAGTTATTTCTGCATTTTTGTTCTCAGTTTTATACTTGCTAAGTTTACTCATTAGGGGATTTCCATAACCCCACTGTTTTCTGGTAAAACACGACATTTGTTGCTTTTTGATGGTTTTTATTTTAAGTATAACCAAAATGTCCACTAGAAAGCAGTTGTTTGCTAGTAGCTTTGGTTAGTACTGATAACATTGGAATAGCTAGCAAAATACACACATATATACACACTCTCTCTTTGCAGATGATTCATTTGCTAATTATTCACGTTTCTGATAATATATCTGATTATATAACTGTTTGATTTAATTGTTAATCATTGATAAACATTAAACATATACATAGTATTAAGATTTTTATTAACAGCGTTGACATAAACTCACACAGATGGGTACGCGGACTAAGGAGTTAGTTTCATATATAGATCGTTCCACTCTTAAATTGCAATGTAGGTCTTATTGAGACTGTACTTTATATTTTATGCACTTAAGACAGAATGAGTATCGTCAAATTGAAAACTTATAAAGTTAAGCAAAATGTATGGAGTAAATAGCAAAACAACCGAGGTTTGGTTTCCGTCAATAATTGTTTATTGATATTATTATTATTATTATTATTATTATTATTATTATTATTACTAATATAAACGCGGATAAACTAGACACTGCACGTCACATTTGATCAAGCTGCGGTTTGAATCCTACATGTGAAACTAAATATGGTTTTTCAAGTCCGTTCTTTCCGATGACTTTACCCTCCTATTTTCATTCTTATGTGTGTTCACTTTATTATACAAATATCCAAATAATCCCTACGTTATTAGATTTATAATATTACAATCAGTCGTTTATAATGTGCTGGTTATGTTGTGACCAGGCTAATATGTTAGTTCGAGATGTAGTGACGTGACGTAGTCAGATGGTGTTAGCGCAGAGTTGCGCAGTGTGGCTCGGAGGGTTGGAGGTTCGAGCTCGGTAATTCGCAGTAAGAGATCACTTGGACTAAGAAATTATTCACAATAATAGGCCAGTTGAACCAAGAGTTTAGATTAGCTTCGTAGACGAGACCTGTTGCTGGCCGTGTGGAGTGGATAACAAAGGATTGATTTGTACAACACGACAATAATAAAGTTCAGGAATACGATAGCATTGAGTGTGTCTTTAGTGTGTGAGCCCTGCATTTGACCAAGTGGAAATACGTCGCTGAACAGTGGCGATTTGCGAGGTTCAGATGCAATGTACCCAGGACTCCGCGGTTAAAATAGTTGGGCACAATAACCTTAATTTTACATATATACAGAAAATTGGATTCAAGAAAAAAAGGGACTCAATATTTCACAAACTATTATAGATAAAACTTCTTGGTTTGTAGAAAATATTCATGTCATTGCAGATAAGTACTATGTATGGAAAACAGCCTAAACTGCAAAAATGTAAATATCTCAGTTGCTGTTCATTTCAAGAATGCCTCCGCGCACACGATCAAATCTTGATGCAAGTACTGCAAACATTTATACAAGTAATCTTGGTTCCTTACAAAAGGAAGTATTTTATGTATGGTTTTATTGACATAAAAATCATTTCCCTCATCTCATACATGTCTTAAATTGTGTTTTTGGTAGTTTAAATGATTTGGTTTTTAAAAAAATTGTTAATATACCAGACATTAATGCAAGCGAAGATGCGGGCAAACTCTAGTGTACAAATATAGTGATCAAATGAATATTGTTAACATTTTCATAAACATTAAATGTGTTTTTACATGTGTGTAAAATAATATTTCTCTAGCTTAACAACTCAAAAACTTCCTATTTATATTTTCAAAAAAGACATATTTTGGGGAGTTGGAGGTGTTTTAAGTATACAATTATTTTATTACTAACCAAACTGTTTCAAAGTATTTAACTATGACTTTTAGTACATTCTCAAGAAATATTTTCTCTAATGTATTTTACAAGCCGGTATTTATATTTGGCATCGACAATTTCTGGCAATAGGTTATCTTTGTAAAACCCAGAGAAAAAAAAAATTAGAAGATCTTCCAAGTATTTGAAAAATTTTTAGTTTCATAAAAAAAAATTACTCTCAATAGGATCTATATTTGTTCTACATGTATGTTTTGTTGAAGCCCACTACTTTACGTAAAGATGTTAAAAGCACGGATAATAAAATAGTGTGACAAAGGAAACCTTATCGCTCTAATTTTATACTTGATGGCATTATTGAATTAAAACTAATACAAATCACTTCTTCTTATAAAAAGTAAAAGTAGTTTTAATGAACAAAATATATTAATTCTTAAAGTTGAAAAATGACACCTGGACACGGGAATCGAACCCAGGACCTTTGGCTTAGTACGCCAATGCTCTAACCACAGAGCTATCCAGGATTCGTCCCGTTCCGAGGGTCATTCTTCACTCATATTTTAAGGCAGAGTCTATGATGGACTTAGCGGAAATCGTCCGCTACAAATATGTGATTATGTTAATATCACGAGATATCAGATAACGCAGCCATCTGCGACTCGGTAGTTGGCTTTTTGCGGCCATTTGTACAATTATTAAATTGTACTAAATTGTATTAAATTGTAGTCAAAATATATTAAGCATAAAAATATTACGATTAACAAAAAAGATGAATACAATGTAAAAAATAAGAGTCAATACAAGGTGATGGCAGATAAAAAAACTTAGTGCGATTTCTGTTATTTTTCTTTTACCAATTCTTACAGTTTTGGTCCAAGTTTTGTGAGAGACAGGTGCAAAGGGTTTTTAAGTTGTAGCCGATTTCTTTATTTTGTCTTGATCGCTGTCAGTGCGGAAAATGTTGTTTCGTATAGGAAGAGGAAAAACAAAATAAAAACTTTGCTCCCTTGTACAGTTTTGGGTATTTTGTCTTTACTTTTATCCAAAATTGAGACGTACTCATAGTCAGCAGAAGTTTCAACTCCATGTTGAATGTTAATACTATTTATTTGAAATATTTAACGTGCACTTTCTAACCCGACTGATTATATCAGTACACAAGAATTTCTTTGAGCGAGAGTGACAGGGTTACTAATTTTTCCGGGAAAGGTATTTTCACAATACTTCCAGTTTTTTTTACATGCCACAATAAACATGGGACCAACGGCCTTACTTCCTTTCCGAAGGAAGTTGTTCTACGGGGTTTTATCGCTCAAGACAAGTCCTTTGACCTCAGCTAGATTTGAACCCACAAACATGGGTCTTGATACATCATCTTTTGTTTCCGAGGATCACTTTCTAGAGGATAATACAGTTCAAACGCTTATCTCAAACGACATAGCAGTAACTTTTAATATCTATAATCGAGATTTTGTTTGCACTAATAGGCGATTTGAGACAAAGGCGGCCTTCCATTTCTTACTTAAATTATTAAAGAAATGCACCAAAAGTATAGTTCCGCGGCCCGGCCTGAAAAGATCCACGAACCGGCACCGTGACACGGCCAGGTGGTAGGAAACGCTGCTTTAAGCGCACTCACTGGTTGTCGAAAAATGTAGTCCTTCTATCTGAATAGTGAATATCTAGGCTATCTTTCTGAATGTTGTACCGATCACATTGTTACCTAAGTTAGGTTGTGTGTTTAAAAAGTGTACGTTAAATACATGCATATAAATAGGTTTGTGCCATTTTTGACCAATTCACTGTTGATATATAAACTAAAAAAATAGTCACCCAGAATCAGCAATACATAGTTTCTTCCCCTTATTCCAATTTCTTTTCTTGCGATGGGCTGTGAGATATAATCGTTTTTTCCCCCCCTTTTCTATGGTCCGCAGTTGTGTTTTTTTCTGTTCATAATGACGCCAAATTTTTTTAGCTTGTACTTACTAAAATGTGGTCAAAATGTATGTATGTTTCAATAAAAAGTGCCATGACCTGCAAGTTTCTACCCAAGGTGATGAGCCGGTTGAAGTACAAACAGCAAAAGAAAACGCGAAAAGGATTAACCTGCTCGTCTGCCATTCTTTAACTTCTCCGACCCCCTCCTACGCTCAGAGCAAAGTTTGACCGGTCCTTTGCCGAGTGATGGCGTTAGTGTACAGGGAAATGTTACCAGTTGCTACCTCACAGGTTAATAATAATGCCAATAAATTTTATGTTGTGACCCCCCTAATAAATTATATAATTCAATTCACAAATCTCCATTCTATGTTTCTATACCTTTGCCCTTTCATTTCCCTCGGATTTAGGTATTTGACGATCAACTGAAATATCCATTATTTTGACTTTTCTAAGTGCAAAATTTCATATTTTAAACTATGTTTACATATTTCTTTAATGTATAGAAACATAGAATAGAGTTTTTTATTCATTCCAGTGAAGACCAAACTTCAATACTACTTATAGTTTTACCAAAATTGTGATAGTCTGAACACTTGAGTGACACTGTCTTGGCTCTCCTATGCAGGCCTCTTAAGGTACATATCTTACAATTCTACCCTCCTCGTCTCTACCCAAATAATTTTAATGTGCTGATAGTCTATACAGTTAATAAAAGTGGGTATTATAAAATCTTAACAATGATATCTTTACACATTTTAATGTTATATTTATTTTATATCACTAGAATAGAACACATTGATCATAAAAGAACTACATAGTAATTAATTTAAAAAAAACACCTGCTTCTGGTGGGGATCGAACTCTCTTCGTAGACGTGTATAAACATGAACAATATTTCATCTTTATTTCAATCAAGATCTACCCATGTTTAAAAAACACATGTCTAATATTTATAAAAAATGTCCGCGGGCTGACACTCTACTGCAGGCCTCTCACTCTACTGAATCAGAGCGACTAATTTGCGCATCTAACTCCTCAACGGTACATGGCATAGCCACTTGCCCTACCGCGGACATCAAATATATTAGAATAAAATAAAATATTTATATTGCAACAAAGATCTGTATCATAGCAACATATTTTTAGGTATTTCTACATAAGATACGAAATTATTATTTAGTTTAATAAAATAATTTTATTTAAAATACTTGAAATATTCTACTCCATTTGTTTTTTTCACTTTTCTATATCCACTAAACTAATATATTACTGTTTAACCAAATCTATTTCTTTATACCAGCTTTTTTGACAAAACACGACATCTGTTGACCTTTTATGGTTTTAGTCATAAATATTACCAACAATGTCCACTAGAAAGCAGTGAGACTACTTGTGTGTTGCGAACTAGTAGCCATTATAGGAACTAATAACGATGGAAGTAAGTAAAGAACACATAGTCACTCTCTTCTAGCAAATGATGATACATTTCTTTTAATGGACCTTTATCATCATGTTTATACAACTATTAGTACGAATTTCACAGTTAAATCGTAGTGCCATCATAGACATAAAGCATCAATAAAACAACCAGAATCGACAACATCCGTAACGCAGGACACGCGTAAAAAGGCGTAACTTTTATCTAATTTGGTTTACTGGTGATGATGAGATCGGGGCTTGAACCACGACCGAGTGCACAGATCCTGATTTTCCTTAATGGTAACCACTATTCTACCACACAAATGCATATACTTCTCTCTAAATCTAATCTTCCTCATAAATACTAATTTGTGCGAATTTACATACAGCTCTAACAGTTTGTGGGAGGCCAAGCACAAAACACTAAACTATTGTTATTGTTTCCAACATTAAATTGTATATTAATCTTAGAAGACTCTTCAACTTTATAAAAAGTGAAACAATCGTCCGTGGAGATGACGGTTTGTGGTGTAATAACAACTGTTTAGATTTACTCATTCAAGTTCTGCACAAAACGGGAAACCTCTTCTATCGGGGGAATGTTCCGCAACCCTCTCTAACACTTTCATTCTACTCGTACATGGACTCATCTCGCACAGCTCTACCGGGATAAACTTACCATCTGTAGTCGAATTAAGACCTAGCCAAAGACATAACCTTGGTTTGTAGCCAATAGCTATTACCAGTGAGGTGACAATAGTATGCCAGTTGTCATTGTAACCCAAAGATATTCAGTTCTCAATAGTTTATGACTCTTTAAACATTCCTCCCTTTGACCAACCCCCAACATCTACTTTTCTATTATCTCATCACAGTTATAACGAGTAAAGAGAAGTTGGTAGTTATGATGGAGGTTGAATACATCGCTGAAAACTTTCTCCTCTTCTTAACAGTTCATCGAATTGTGGGGTTCGCATCCCGGCCCAATGTTGGGTCGCTATGGATTGCAACCACATATGATTTAAGATGTTTGACAAGAGAGTGTCTTCATTAGGTGTTTTGTTTGCTGGTTTATCAATCCTACTTCCACGCAGCGTTAGCTACCTGGATGTAAATACTTTTGTTCAGTTGGTAGTTTGTCTATATTCTGAGTAGAGTGTCCCAGGTAAAGTCCTCTTATGCACAAAATAAAGCATTAGTAAAATCTGCCTTTCCTATTTAACAATGATTAACTAACGTTGGGGGAGGGTGCTCTTTTGGTTATAGCTTTAATTTGGATTTAAATATCGTGTGCTGATATGATTAGTTGGTTCAGTGCACTTTAAATACATAAAACATAATATAAAATAAAATATACCCATATTTAAAGTCAAGTTCATTTTATAAGAGGAAGTAAATCGCGATAAGTTAATCTTTACCTCAGTAAACTGTAAATTATATTCCCGTAAAACTGACTTTGCTATTTACTCATGGATAAAGGCTGATTCTCTTCTGGTTGGTTTTAGTGATTATGAAAATGTCAGAATTCAAAAGCCAGATGATTGCACTGAACTGTTTTTACCAATTATTTTTTAACTTTCACTTCTTGCAAATTAACTTACATATCTTAAAATTTTACCTTCCTCATTTCTACCCAAATAATGTCGATAGTCATGCAGATAATAAAACGAGGTATAATAAAATCTTAACAGCGCCATTCTTATACAATTAAATTTAAATTTATTTTATATCCAATGAAAAGAACACATTTATTTGAAAAGAGCTACATAGTAATTGTAAAAAAAAAAAAACACTTGCCCTGGTGGGGATCGAAGTCTCTTCCTAAACATGTATAAATTTAACAATATTTCATCTTTATTTAAATCAAGATCTACCCATGCTTAAAACACAAGTGTATAATATTTATAAAAAATGTCCGCGGGCTGACACTCTACTGCAGGCCTGAATCAGAGCGACTAATTTGCGCATCTAACTCCTCAACGGTACATGGCATAGCCACTTATCCTACCGCGGACATCAAATATATTAGAATAAAATAAAATATTTAAATTGCAAAAAAGATCTGTATCATAGCAACATATTTTCACGTATTAAAACACGAAATTATTACTAAGTATACAAAATTATATATTATTTAAAAATATAATATTACTTAAAAATCTAATAATTTGGTTGGCTTTTATTTTATTTTGAGCTATAATTTTTCTAAACTTATATATTGGTGTTTAACCCAAGATTACCAAGATTTTACTGTTTTTTTGATAAACACGACATCTGTTGACCTTTTATGGTTTCAATTATAAACATTACTAACAATGTCCACTAGGAAGCAGTTAGGAAAAATTGCATGCCGTGGACTATAATTTTACTGTATTTTTATTTTTCATTTATTAATTTTAATTTAGTAAGTTAATTTAAGTTACAAAATAGCGTGAGTTTTTTTTTCTTGTAAATAATTTGTTTATTTAAAAAAATAATCATCAATCTTTGTTATTTGTAAGAGATAATGGAAGCCTTAACTTTGCCTTTAAATCCGTAATTAATAAATATTAATCTCTGAAGACTCCTGAGTTTCATGTTTCATATTGATATTTGTTAGATTGATTAATTTTTTTATAACCGCATCTTACCGCCCGTTGGAGCTATAAGCTTATCCAATATTTACACCAATGATTTTAGGAACTAGGAAAGTTATATTCAACAGAAGTGTTCCAGTATTTACGTGGAAAGAGATTGGAAACTAATTTTTGAAAAAACTACCCTCAGTACACCCGTGCGAGATTTGAACCTCGATTTCCCTGTCATTGGAAGTTTAGTCTACTGCGAGAGTGTCTCTTTAGACCATCCGGTCACCGAAGCTGGTGATTGTTTTAATCTACTGCCAGTATGTTTTAACATGAGTCCTAAACAAAACATACTTACTGTAAAATTAAATACTACACGCATGAATATGTAAGAACAAACGATAGATATATAATAAAGATAGCTCATTGAACAATTGAAAAATGTATGGCATAATGATATAAACATCAGAAGGAGTTACATCAACTTAGAAGCATGACTAATAGGCTTGCAACGTTTATCAAAAACAAGGGTTAACATACTAGGTACTAGATTTAAAATAACTACGCTGTATGAATGATTAATAACTCTATTTGGGATGAAAAGCCACAAAATTAATGTTCCTAGAAAGAAAATAAAGCATATTATTGTAATTTTTTGTCTTTAGTCTAATAAATGGATTTTGTGTGCTCACTTTATTATACAAATAGCCAACTAATCCCCACGCTATTAGATTTATAATATTATAATCAGTTGTTTATAATGTGCTGGTTAGGTTGGCACCAGGCTTATATGTTAGTTCGAGATGTAGTGACATCACCTCAAGAGAGTGCTGTTGCAGGGTTGCGCAGCGTTGCTCGGAGGGTCGGTGGTTCGAGCTCGGTCATTCTCAATAAGCGTCTAGTTGAACCAAGAGTTTAGTTGAACTCTGAGTTGACTTGTAGCCAGACTGGGGACTGGACGTGTTGAGTTCAGAGAGTGGATCGTACTCCTCGATCAATTAGCCTCGTGGACGAGACCTGTTGGTGGCCGTGAGGAGTGGATAAAAAGGATTGATTTGTACAACACGACAGTAAAAAAGTTCAGGAAAACGATAGCATTGAGTGTGTCTTTAGTGTGTGAGCCCTGCATTTGACCAAGTGGAAATACGTCCCTGAGCAGTGTCGATTTGTGAGGTTCAGCTGCGATGTACCCAGGACCACGTGGTTCAAAGAGTTGGGCACAGTAACCTTTATTTTACATTCTATATAAATTATTATTAAATCGCCAAACACCAAGTAACCCTGCACCAAAGTAATAAAACACAACAATAATATCTCACGACTGTTAGGGAGATTTCTTGGTTGATTTATTGGTTAAGTTTCAATCGGCTGTAGTTTGCCTTTCATTTCCGGGTATTATAATTAGAGGGATTCCATAACAGTCCTAATCCAAGCAAGGTTATTATATTCATACGCCTGTGCTTATGATTATAACTATTTACATGGCTCTCAAACTCCGTTTTCACACGCGCCTTCACACCATAATAAGGTGTTGAACTCATGTCATTGAATTATGGCCATGATTCTAACCCTGACCTTATTACTAAAATTGACTAAATGTTATGTGACTTTTTTTAGATATAATTAGTTGACATATCCCTTCAGTTTTAAACTTTAGCTTAACAGTTTTGTTTACTTCAAGTCTATGTTCTGACAACTTTAAAATACATCACACATAAATGGGGATTTCTGTTCTCCCGTGGTAGTTTTCACGAATAAATTCAAACTAATCTTACAATATATTAAATATAATATACCTAAGTAAAAAAAAAAGTTTATATCAAGGCAACTTGTTCATATTTTACTTGAAATATTTCTAGAGGTAAAACAAGCTGTAATTTTGTCCACGCTTCCTATGAAGTAACTCTATTATAACCGCTGCATGCGCTGTTCATAACTATCAGGATACTACAGCACCCATAAAGTTATTCTTTTCCTCACAATTTGAACGAGACTTACGACGTGATATTATTGGAAACCCGTTAAACTGGAACATGTTGTGCTTTTCATTTTTATACATAGATAAATTTATCATTTGTTATTTTTAGTATATATTGCCGTCATAAGATGTATCAGTCAAATCTAATTTAATATAGCAATCTTATTCATAAAAATAAATAATTCAAATAACCTCGCTAGGGGAAACCGATATTTAAGGTATAATTAATCATAAGATATTCTATTTATGTCGGGATGTAAAGGGATTATATAAAAGGTCAATGCGTTTGTAGTTTTATAGCAAATAATTTTGTTCGTAAAAATAATTTAAATATTTCTCCAGTAGATTTTTAGGTTTAAATTTTATACACATATTAATCTCAACAGTTCTTGAATATTTTTCACGACCATATTAGTATTTGATGAAAACTTTTTTAACTGAAGAGAAAAAAGTTATCATTAAATTCCAACACACCCTTCACAGATATTCAAGAGCTGTATAGGTCACTATGTGAAGAAAATTAAATTCTTATTTTTCTACTGGGGTAATATCTTTTTTATGTTTTTACCCGGAAAAAATCCTTGCTATAACACTAGAAAAAATACTGCCATTAACTCGCTAGGCCAACGATCCCACCTTAGGAGGTAAAAGCCCTTCAATCTGGTTTACTGGTGAGTGTTTTAATAAATGGGTTCGAATCGAATCTAGTTGTACAAAGGTAGTTTTTAATGATTTTATCCTCACTCCTTCCACGCAAATGGAGATGAACTTTCTCTAAAATCCTACCATCCTCATAAGTACACAATTATAATTAATTATCTGAAAGTACTTATTAACACAATACTATTTTTAAAGTAAGTCATTTTAGAAAATACAATTTTTTTTAATGAACATTTTGAAATCTACTATTGTATTAGTTTAAATTTATAGGTACTAATAATATCTCTAAACGACCATTGCTACAAAACATGTGACTCGACGTATGTATACATGACAATAAATCTAGTATCTTTTATCACTGTAAAAAAATCCCTATTGTATGGTAATTTGACTTAGCAAAGTGCGGCTTAGTAAATATTCCATGGAACAACATTTTTATCCAATTTAATCTCATATATATCTTAGATTAATTGAAAAGAACACATTTTTCTCTGAAGACACGCATAGTAATTAAGTGTAAAAAACACAGGATTCTGTTGGGGATCGAACCCTCTTCCTAAACATGTATAAATTTGAACAATATTTCATCTTTATTTAAATCAACATCTACCCATGTTTAAAACACACATGTCTAATATGTATAAAAAATGTCCGCGGGCTGACACTCTACTACAGGCCTCTCACTCTACTGAATCAGAGCGACTAATTTGCTCATCTAACTCCTCAACGGTACATGGTTTAGCCACTTGCCCTACCGTGGACATCAAATATATAAGAATAAAATAAAATATTTATATTGCAACAAAGATCTGTATCATAGCAACATATTTTCATGTTTTAATACCCGGAATATGAAATTAATATTTAATATACAAGATGAAATATTATTTTAAACTATATTACTTTGGCTGACCTGTATTTTTTTTTATAGTTTTAGACATGCTAAACTTATATATTAGTGTTTAACACAAGATTATCATTATCTGACTTTTTTTGATAAACACGACATCTGTTGACCTTTTATGGTTTCAATTATAAACATTACTAACAATGTACACTAGGAAGCAGTTAGGAAATATTGCACGCCGTGGACTATAATTTTACTGTATTTTTATTATTCATTTATTAATTTTGTTTTTATATAGTTCATTTATGTTTCAAAATAGCGTGATAGTTTTTTTGTGTCTAAATGATTGGTTTATTTGCAAAAATTAATCGTCAATCATTGTTATATGTATATGAAAATGGAAGCCTTCATCTTTGCTATTTATCTCTGGAAACTTCTGAGTTTTCAGTAAAATAAAAAACCATATATATTAATATGTAAGACCAAACGATAGAATAGTAATTAATCGACGTATTTATATAAATACAAGATATTTGCGCTTCTTTTGGACACAAAAACTACAGTTAAATGTTTGTAGTAAAGACATTATTTGATGGCTAGAAAAGATACTAGATCTATTTTCATGTATTCTTACGCTAATTCCTTAGGTTTGATCCGTCACATTTTATAAATATAATAAATACATAAAATATAACACTAATAATATATTATTTGTAAATCAATTGGTGGGTAGTGAAAATTTTTTAAAAATAAAAATACTCCGATTTGTATTATAAACTAGACGAGTTTGACATTTTGCATTACCATTAATTTTAAATAAGAAATAATGGTTGTAGAAAATTTTATTTTAACATGGCAGCTCTTTTATCAAAGGTAAACACATCATAATATCAATCATATTACATTAAAATATTAGGCTCATGAACAATATTCTAGTAATTTGATATTATCAAACACGAATTAATGTTATTCACTAATTATTATAATATTTATTACTGAAAATGATTTATTTTACTAAATAAATATAATTTAACTGAAACAGAATTACTAATGAAAATAGAGTTTCGAAGCCCGTTTGGGTATACAGAGGGTGGATTTCCCTAAATTATTTCCCAATCTTCCTCAACAAATATGTTAGCACATTTCATCTAAATTTACCTTCCTCGTCACTACCTACCCATCTAGTGTGAACATGCGGTTTACCTAAACGTGTGTACAAATTTAAGAAAACCTAGAGAATAATTTTATTACTAACAAAATATCATAATTTACACTTTGTCAGTCTCTCAATAGACTAGTCTGATGATGACGTGTAGATCGAGGTTCAAATCCCGGTAAGATGTACTAAGGTGGGGTTTCCTAAATAGTTCCCCGCAAATTTGTGTAATTTTCCTTTAAATTCAACGTTCTTCACCTGTAACTCATCAGCGTAGTCAGTATATATGTGTTTAACTTGAACAGGTAGTAAGACGTGGTGCTAAATAAAACTAATAATAATATAACCCACTGAATTTTAAATTCTTTTCTTAGTATTTGTTTTACTCGTTGCAATATAATTGATAGAAATGAGCGCCATCTGTAGGTTTAAAAGGTGTTAATATCAAAACATTGCCAACAATCTCTAATAGAGGGTAGTACCGTTCGTAAACAATGGTGTCTAGCTATCATTATTAGTACTTATAGTTTATAATATTCTTTGTATTTCTAGAACAACAATTAGCTCGCTGACCGACAAGTAAAAATTATGTTTATACGACTCCACTATATAATTTGAAAGTGTTATGTTGCTTGATATTTGTGGTAGCTTTCATGGTGGACTGTTTATACCCTCCTGACGGTAAAATTATGCCACATACAAACAAATTAAAAATCGAACTAAACGCTCAGATCCTGTCATATGTTGCCCTAATAATTTCAACCGTCGCATCGGAAATTCCTCTCCCTTTCATCCTCACGTAAGAAATGTACACACTACATGCTATTGAAACCTCAAGAAAATATGTCTCTCCTTCTCCTGAATGTTTTTAATGGCGATGATTGGCTGTGACGTCATGGTAGGTAACTCTAGGATTTCTTAAGCTTGTGAATTTACTTTCTATTAACGAGTTTTAAAGATACACGTATAACAAACTATGATTTAAAAACCATAAATTCTTTTTAAAAAATTTAATAATAGACCTACTATTTAAAAAAATTAATTTTTTTTTATCTTGAAGTATTCTTTTTGTAAACTTAGTTTTATAGCTCCACTACAACTTAAGCTTTTTTACCCATTTATTAAAATGACTTTTAAGTCTTTCTGCCAGAATGTATATTAATTAAGTCCATGTTTACATATGTCTTTCGCAAATAAGAAACAAAAAAAGTTTATATGAATAATCATGCCAATGTTTTCAAGGCATAAATGGTAAAAGTAAGAAAAAATAGTATTCAAAACCTAAGAGATATCGATCAAGAAAGAATGTCAAAATCAGAAAAGAAATTAAATTTTTACTCCTACGGATCAACGTATTCAAATAAAGATATAGACAAAATAATAAGTCAAACAATTTAGAAAAAAAACTGTTATGAACCAGAAATGTTCTAAGAAATATACGTTTTTTAAACTTAATTTAATGGTGACAATTTTTCAAATATGATTCCTAGAAACTCACCTATATCTGTAATAGATAACTTTTTTATCTGGAAATATAGAATAGGGATTTGTAAATTTTACTTGATATTCATTATACAATATACATTCGTAAATACTACTAGAATATTGCCAAACCCTTCCTTCACCTCTTACAAGACGTGTATTAATCACAACTTGTGAATGTAAGGAATGCCAGACCTCCACCGTGGTTCGGATTCCACTTTAAACTGTAGGTCCTCCATTTAATCTCACAATCACCCTACCATTACACATAAGCGTAAGTGCGTATAACCCGAACGGGTAGTAAGACGCGGTGCTAATAATAATTCTAGAATATTAGCTTGGACTTATTCAGAATATGAAATGAAGTAACAGTATACATTTTGATTAGTTTTCTAAAATAAATAGGAAATGGTTCTTCTAAGTAAAAAATTCTAGTAATTTATAATTTTGAAATACTATATTACATGATGAAACAGTTTTTTAAGAATTAAGGTTTAGTATTAACTTTTATTTAAAAAAATACATATATAAGAATAAAATAGCATATTGTCCCAATGTGTTTCAACTATATTTATCTTCCCTTGTTTCAGGTAAGTCATTGGTTGAATGTGATTTCACTGTCTACATTTCATCATCGGTCGAAGTAATGCTGTCCGCTGTCATGATGGAGCTATTATGGTAAGTAGTAATTGACTACGCTCTCGTTTATTTTATTCTACTGTCATCTTATTTTGATATCCGTGCTATCACTGAGATTAAAACTCCCAACTCGTAGGACAATTCTATCACCGCCTGATGTATTTTATTATCACGTCACATTTATCTTCTCGACTTTGCATTCTGATTGCATCGGGACCAATACGAGTAATTAGCTCAGTGGTTATCTCGTCTTTTCGTGATTTAACAGTACCGTGACTGAATCCAGGTAAGCCTACAAATTTATAATTTTGAATTTGGGATTGCTACGTTTAACTAAATGGTAAATTAACGGTATTTTCTTTAAGAACTGGCTTTTAGTGTTTCTACTTTGTGAGGTTAACCTCTAATAGCGTGTGTGTATAAACAACCACACAAATTATCGTCGTAGCAAGCTCTAAGGTTGTAAGCAGACCTGTCAGGTGCTCTACCTGTGTCCCCCGTTCTTGGTCGTAGCAAGCTCTACGGTTGTAAGCAGGTATGTCAGGTGCTCCAACTGTGTCCCCCGTTCTTGGTCGTATCAAGCTCTACGGTTGTAAGCAGCTCTGTCAAGTTCTCCAACTGTGTCCCCCGTTCTTGGTCGTAGCAAGCTCTACGGTTGTAAGCAGGCCCGTCAGGTGCTCCAACTGTGTCCCCCGTTCTTGGTCGTAGCAAGCTCTACGGTTGTAAGCAGCCCCGTCAAGTTCTCCAACTGTGTCCCCCGTTCTTGGTCGTAGCAAGCTCTACGGTTGTAAGCAGGCCCGTCAGGTGCTCCAACTGTGTCCCCCGTTCTTGGTCGTAGCAAGCTCTACGGTTGTAAGCAGGTCTGTCAGGTTCTCCAACTGTATACCCCGCTCTTGATTATGGCAAGCTCTATGGTTGTAAGCAGTTCTTTCAGCTACTCCAACTGTATACCCCGCTCTTGATTATGGCAAGCTCTATGGTTGTAAGCAGTTCTGTCAGGTGCTCCAACTGTGTCCCCCGCTCTTGGTCGTAGTAAGCTCTACGGTTATAAGCAGGCCCGTCAGGTGCTTCAACTGTATACCCCGCTCTTGATTATGGCAAGCTCTACGGTTGTAAGCAGTTCTGTCAAGTTCTCCAACTGTGTCCCCCGTTCTTGGTCGTAGCAAGCTCTACGGTTGTAAGCAGGCCCGTCAGGTGCTCCAACTGTGTCCCCCGTTCTTGGTCGTAGCAAGCTCTACGGTTGTAAGCAGGCCCGTCAGGTGCTCCAACTGTGTCCCCCGTTCTTGGTCGTAGCAAGCTCTACGGTTGTAAGCAGGCCCGTCAGGTGCTCCAACTGTGTCCCCCGTTCTTGGTCGTAGCAAGCTCTACGGTTGTAAGCAGGCCCGTCAGGTGCTCCAACTGTGTCCCCCGTTCTTGGTCGTAGCAAGCTCTACGGTTGTAAGCAGGCCCGTCAGGTGCTCCAACTGTGTCCCCCGTTCTTGGTCGTAGCAAGCTCTACGGTTGTAAGCAGGCCCGTCAGGTGCTCCAACTGTGTCCCCCGTTCTTGGTCGTAGCAAGCTCTACGGTTGTAAGCAGGCCCGTCAGGTGCTCCAACTGTGTCCCCCGTTCTTGGTCGTAGCAAGCTCTACGGTTGTAAGCAGGCCCGTCAGGTGCTCCAACTGTGTCCCCCGTTCTTGGTCGTAGCAAGCTCTACGGTTGTAAGCAGGCCCGTCAGGTGCTCCAACTGTGTCCCCCGTTCTTGGTCGTAGCAAGCTCTACGGTTGTAAGCAGGCCCGTCAGGTGCTCCAACTGTGTCCCCCGTTCTTGGTCGTAGCAAGCTCTACGGTTGTAAGCAGGCCCGTCAGGTGCTCCAACTGTGTCCCCCGTTCTTGGTCGTAGCAAGCTCTACGGTTGTAAGCAGGCCCGTCAGGTGCTCCAACTGTGTCCCCCGTTCTTGGTCGTAGCAAGCTCTACGGTTGTAAGCAGGCCCGTCAGGTGCTCCAACTGTGTCCCCCGTTCTTGGTCGTAGCAAGCTCTACGGTTGTAAGCAGGCCCGTCAGGTGCTCCAACTGTGTCCCCCGTTCTTGGTCGTAGCAAGCTCTACGGTTGTAAGCAGGCCCGTCAGGTGCTCCAACTGTGTCCCCCGTTCTTGGTCGTAGCAAGCTCTACGGTTGTAAGCAGGCCCGTCAGGTGCTCCAACTGTGTCCCCCGTTCTTGGTCGTAGCAAGCTCTACGGTTGTAAGCAGGCCCGTCAGGTGCTCCAACTGTGTCCCCCGTTCTTGGTCGTAGCAAGCTCTACGGTTGTAAGCAGCTCTGTCAGGTTCTCCAACTGTATACCCCGCTCTTGATTATGGCAAGCTCTATGGTTGTAAGCAGTTCTGTCAGGTACTCCAACTGTATACCCCGCTCTTGATTATGGCAAGCTCTACGGTTGTAAGCAGCTCTGTCAAGTTCTCCAACTGTGTCCCCCGTTCTTGGTCGTAGCAAGCTCTACGGTAGTAAGCAGCTCTGTCAGGTTCTCCAACTGTATACCCCGCTCTTGATTATGGCAAGCTCTATGGTTGTAAGCAGTTCTGTCAGGTACTCCAACTGTATACCCCGCTCTTGATTATGGCAAGCTCTACGGTTGTAAGCAGCTCTGTCAAGTTCTCCAACTGTGTCCCCCGTTCTTGGTCGTAGCAAGCTCTACGGTAGTAAGCAGCTCTGTCAGGTTCTCCAACTGTATACCCCGCTCTTGATTATGGCAAGCTCTATGGTTGTAAGCAGTTCTGTCAGGTACTCCAACTGTATAACCCGCTCTTGATTATGGCAAGCTCTATGGTTGTAAGCAGTTCTGTCAGGTGCTCCAACTGTGTCCCCCGTTCTTGGTCGTAGTAAGCTCTACGGTTATAAGCAGGCCCGTCAGGTGCTTCAACTGTATACCCCGCTCTTGATTATGGCAAGCTCTACGGTTGTAAGCAGTCTGTCAGGTTCTCCAACTGTGTCCCCGGCTCTTGATTATACTCGATTTCATTGGAAACGGAGTCTTATTACTCTAAGAGAGTAGAATAGTTTTGCAAAAAAAAAAAAGGAGGTGGGCTGTTTGAGGGGCTACGACCCCAGAGCTAAAGGGGTTCTTGGGAACTCTCCCTACACGAATGTTTGAAAATTGAATGGATACTTCTAGAAGATATTTTGAGTGCTCCTCTCCCAGAAAATGTTGAAAACTAGAAGCTATATGGAGTGGTCCTCCTCCAGATCTAGATTTTAAATTTGAATATCCCTTTAAGCTATTTATAATGGTCTACACCCAGCACATTTTTAAAAATTAAATGCTTCTAGAAGCTATGTATATTGGTATTCACCTGTATTTCTTTAAAAATTAAATGCCTCTTATCTCTATTTGGAGTAGACTTTCTCTATCAAAGTTTTGAAAATTGGATGCCTCTAAAAGCTGTTTGGAATTTAATTTAATACCATTTTCCAGCTTAATATTAAATAATATCTGAGGGAAGTGAAATAAATCTAGATAAGGGCAATTTTATTCCAGGAGAGAGGACGAGTTTATTCTAACCGGGAGGAAGAGGACACAAATTATTTTCAGGGAAAGAAATCCCTCTTCCCCTACCCCGTCCCCCTTTCTGCTATGCCCCCACTCCTCGACTCTGGTTTGTACTTAAAAAAATTAATTATTTTGTCACTTTTACAAAACAAATACAATACACGCAAATTAATTAGTGACTGAACATTGGAATGTTACGTACATGATAACATATTTATATTTAAATTTACTCACTTCCCGACTCTTTTGACGTGCCATGTTGAGTAAAAAAAAAAGTCTCCATAACTGAACCGAACCTATGATGTATTTTAGACAAAATGTCATTAAGTTCTTCCGGAGGAAATTCCAGATAATGGGCAGAGCATGCACTGTTCTTTAGTATGGATAGGCATTTCATTGATTATTATTCATGTTTTATTTTATTTTATCTTCTACAATTATTTTTAAATTTATGAATCTGGATATTGGGCCCTCAGTCACCTTGGAGTCTCGGGCCTGGTACCACGGTACTAATCCCCCCCTCGTGGCGGCTCTAGTTAGTTCTAAGTAATCAACTGAAACGGGAGTATTATACAAAACTGTCTACATCTTTTGTTTTTGTGTACGATGCGCCTTGCTTTCTACCCGGGCAATCCGAATTTAATCTATCTAACGTGGTAGGGATGATGAAGGTAGAATGTACTCTCATTTGCGTGGAGGGATATTGATGATAAATTTAGAAAAAAACCTCCATACACCCAACTGAGATTTGAGCTATGACCCTCCTGTTACAGGGAAACCACTCCAAGGCGATCTTTACGTCTAGGTTACGGCCAGACAAGCAGTAAATAACTCTTAAAAGAGAGCCACAAACTAATGAACCCAGTAGATTCAAAAGTGTGCCGGTGTATTCGGGTCGGTCAGGGCAGTAAATGTCGCACAGAAATATCCGAAGAGCTGCTCACTCATCTGTGTGGTCAGACGGAGCGTGATTTCACGCCTGATTCAAGCGACATTTCACGCTCCCGCCTGACCATTTGCTGCGACATTTGTAGCTCCAAATCTAGCAGCATATTCTACTGTACATTTACTCTTCTGGCCGTAGTCTTGGTCTGCCTGCCTTCCTACCAACATGGCTGACCAATATTTTTTATTCACATCATTTTATCCGCGTGTATGATGAAAATAGCATGTAGTACGTAAAAGCGCATAGCTGATAAACACTAGAAAACGAGGGTAAGGATTTAATTCTCCCTCCGAGTGCTTTTTTTAAAAAAATCTCGACATTTATGTTCAGCAATTTATATTGCTTTGGAAATATTGTTATAGATACATAATAGTAGTTATTTGTAATTTTAGTTAATTATTGCTTGACCCACACCTAGGCTAACACGGTTTAAGACATTCCTCTCACTGTAGATGATATTGCCGGTGATGGTGGTATCGAGGTTCTAACCTTGACCGGGTATACTGGGGCTGGTTTTTCGTTCCCGCTTCTCGTTAATGCGTGTGCATTTTCTTTCAATTTATTTTCCAAAACCCTCTCTCTTTAATCAAATCGTTAATAACCTTTGAGTTGAAGATATATTTTGAAAAATATCTTATTTTGCTCTAATGCCGATTGTGACTTTTATTCTTTAATGCTAACTGTGGATTATTTTGCTATAATGTTGATTGTCTTATCTTGCTATAATGTTGATTGTGGCTTATCTTGCTCTAATGTTGACGGTGGATTATTTTGCTATAATGTTGATTGTGGCTTATCTTGCTATAATGTTGATTGTGGCTTATCTTGCTCTAATGTTGATTGTGGATTATATTGCTCTAATGTTGATTGTGGCTTATCTTGCTCTAATGTTGATTGTGGATTATTTTGCTCTAATGTTGATTGTGGCTGATTTTGCTCTAATGTTGATTGTGGATTATTTTGCTCTAATGTTGATTGTGGATTATTTTGCTATAATGTTGATTGTGGCTTATTTTGCTCTAATGTTGATTGTGGCTTATTTTGATATAATGTTGATTGTGGCTATCAGTTATTTAAACCTAAAGTAACAAGACGAGGAAGTAAGATTTTACTTGTTTACACCAACAACCGCCTGGAAAGAGAATTTATAAAATCATCCTCAGGAAATCTGGTCGGGGTTGAACTCAGGTCCCCTGTATTGGGAATAACCGTTTGATTAAATCTTCTGCTGACGGACGTTTCACATGCCGGTTGTTACTATCGAGCTATTTCTCTGCTCAAACTATTCGTTCTTTCACACACAAAGCCATACAGTACATCGCGGCTGACGCGCAAGATTGAGAAAAGGGTCTTCCACTTGAGATAATTAATTGGAGTCGTTGTTTATCGTATCTCAGCGTGTGGCTGACAAGGTCTTAAACAAAAATCGACGGAAAAGAGTTTTTAAGAGTTAAATAAACAAACTTTCTGTATTCGAAATCCTTACTTTAAGAATCTCTATAAAAGGTTGTAAACTAATGGATTAAGATGTTTGTAACTTGTCTTGGTACCACAACCACAATAATTTAATGTGTACTGAGAATGTGAAAACACAATTTGGAGGAAAACTAAATCCTGGCAAAATACACTTAATACGTAATAATATATAAAGATCACGTTCAATAGCCCTAATTAAAAAGTGAGCTAAAAAGGTGTGTAAAACGTACCTAAGCTTCTTGTTAGTGGTAATGAGCGGTCATTTTATGAACACACTGTTTATATCAACACACGACTTGAAAACTAACTAGAACACACAAAGTTCCGTTACCAATGGTACAATTTCGGCCATATCAAAAATTGTACCAGTTACCCCCGGTTCAGTAGACAGACCCGGTACCCACACAACTGAGTGTTGGGGGAAAGAGTGGAGGGTGTTAACGACTTAATCAAAAGAGAAGAGATCAGAAGGGTCGCTTAGAGAAAACTTCCCACATTAACTTGAAGGGAAGCTTGGAGAAAAAAAAAGCCATACCGAAACTCAAGTTCTAGAAAACCACTCCCATTGCTCCCTTTCAACATTGACCACGCGATGCAACCTTTGTGGGTGTTTTCAGATACCCTTTTTCTACCCTAAAAGTTAAAAAGCTTACCTTTGCACGTTTACACTATGGTATACCTTATAACTATAAGGTAGGGCCACAGTGTAATCTGTCAAGTAGAGACTGCTACCTTTCGGGGTGGACGGAATTTAATTGTTTCATTCTTCAAACTGGGCATCGAGTAGCCCCGTTACCGAGTGTTAACTTAATAAGACTATCCAGACCGGTAGAAGGAAAAGATTCAATCCCAAGCGCCGCTTGAAATCAATTAATATCTGTGTGTGTAGGCTCGTAGCGTTGTCCCATAATGACAACTAATTATTTCTGACGCCAAGTTTGGTGTTTCAAATATATATATATATATTTGACTACAGTAGAACTTTCATAGTCCAAACGTTTGGTAATCCGAATGCACCTTAAGTAAGATAGACAAAAATAACAGATGTATGAAATGTAGAAAACAGGAAACAAATTTCTATTAAAAATTAACGTTTTAGCGAGCGAAGCGCGTGAGCCCAATGTAACGTCTACACTCCACATGTCACTTGGCTGGGGAGTACCGTAGCCTTGCCGTATCTTATTGCGTCCTAATCCTCCACATTGGTAAAGAGATATTAAAAACAACTACTGTACTGTACCCTATTATATTCTGTTTGTCTTGTTTATAAAATAAAATACATACTTGCTAATCCGAATGAATTGATAATCCGAATCACCCTCGGTCCCAATTAGTTCGGATTATCAAGGTTATACTGTAATATGTTTTAACACAAATAACCCGCCTCGGTGGCGTAGTTGGCTAACGCGCCAGTCGTGTTGAGCTCGACTGCCGAGGACGGGGAGATCGAGGTTCGAATCTCGGTCGGGTGAACTGGGGGTGGTTTTTCCTAAATGGTTTTCCACTCTCCCTCCACGCAAAT
>CABFWB010003582.1:8333-38681 GCA_902151455.1 Timema bartmani | reverse complement strand
TTTTTTATGAAAAATTAACATCAGCCACATTATAAATCTACGGGCATAGTTCCATCTCTTTACAACTTTTATTTTTAAATTACATAAGAAATTACTCATATAGTTACCACGTTTGTCTTTGTGATAGGCCTAATCGATGGAACATTGAACACATTTATGCCCATACAAAAACACCTCAGGGTTAATTTTTAATATCGATCACACCTGTGTATAACCTGAAAGATGATGTGCTAAAAAAAATCTGGAACAGAAGGTTTTTAAAATTTTAATAATAAAGAACAGCTTTGGGAATGAAAAAGAGTAACATAGTTATTAAAACATGTATTAGAAGAATCAAATAGCCAAAGCTATTATTTATGTTTTAGTACGGATTTATCCGCATCTAGCTATCATATTCTGAAAATTGAAAAATGACACTTGGACATAGGAATTGAACCCGGGACCCATGGCTTAGTACGCCAATGCTCTAATATATGAGCTATCCAGGAATCTTCCCTTGCCCAGGTTTCATTTTTCAATTTTCAGACCATGTATTAGAGTTAGAATGCTTTTAATGGGATTGATCAGGCTATAAGATAACGAAATTAAATGATTGGCTTTAAATATTTAGAAACATAAGAACACTATACCTAAAGATGCACGCATGCTAGAAAAATAATAATAAAGAGAACCATCTACACTCACACATTAATTTATGAGTAATATTTTAATGAAGCCAAATTAATATAAAACTTCTGAAAAATCTATATTATCTGTTTTAACAAAACTTGATGTACACACATCACCAATTTGGGTGGTTTAATACAAAAATAATATAGAATTTCAAGCCAAATAAATATAAATATAATGAGTAAGTAATAATTTCGAATGTGATTATTTGTATATTTGTAATATTTGTAGCTATGTGCTGGTTCTACAAAAATAATTATGTTAAAAAATACTATTTCGCATAGTGTTCAATACTATATTTCAAAAAGAGAATACTGCTACGTGCAAAATTGATCATAGTTATCGTGATGAATTAAACGCCATAGTTTATAACATGATCGTAAGGGGCAGCAAGAGAAATGGAGTAGGGGGGATACATGGAGTTAATGATGTTTATTAATTGATATATAGTCCTAATTGTTCATTAATGTCTGCTTTTGACTCAAGTAGCTCAAAAGTTAAATTGAAGTAATCCATCATTATTATTATTATTATTATTATTATTATTATTATTATTATTATTATTATTATTATTATTATTATTAGCACCACGTATTACTACCCGTGAAGTAATCCACAGACACCAAATTCCAATCTGTCTCATTTTAATTAATTTGTATTTAAATTATTTAAATAAATAAAATAGTATATTTATATCCCTAGATCGACAGCAAACTCCTTCTCATTTAATAATTTTAAAAGTTAACAATATTAAATTATTAAAATAGTATATCCTTCTAGTATTAAATTAATCCCACCAAATTTATAGTATCATTACAATTAATAACACAATATACCTTCTGTTTTAAATATTTATTATCTACCATTACACCTTGTGTGAAATCTCTCTAAAATGAACTAAAATAAATGGTATGGAGCTCCACACGGACTTTCTCGCTTTATGGTTTAAAAATGGAGATATTTACTAAAAACTCCTAATTTATGTGAAACGAGATAATATACACTAGCAAACCCAAGCATATATTGATTGCACTATACTTGTGTAAAACATTTTTCGAGTCATGGTTTTAAATTTTATAATTTTACTTTTAAAGAACTAATGTCCTCATTTGTATGTTTGGGCCGATAAAAAAAGATCAATATTGGGTCCACAAGGGTCAACACTTTGTATTAAAATTTCGACTTCCGGTTAACATTTTCGACATTTTATTAGGTGTTGCACATCTTCATGTCATCGAATTGCTATTAAATTCCTCATTTATAAATTTTGACCAATAAAAAATATAAATATTGACTATTGAGTCCAAAATCGAGATAGATCATTGTTGTACAAACATTTCTCCTAAGAGGTTTAAGGAAAAATAACATAAACTTTTTGAGAGACTTATATTTAATTACTCAATGGCATTAGAGAATTATTGCGTTAAAACTTAAGTAGTCTATCTTTACAACTAAAGCTCACAAAATTGTATTAAATATTATATTTGCCAATATCTCAGAAACTATTGCTTGT
This sequence comes from Timema bartmani, assembly GCA_902151455.1. Taxonomy (NCBI): domain Eukaryota; kingdom Metazoa; phylum Arthropoda; class Insecta; order Phasmatodea; family Timematidae; genus Timema; species Timema bartmani. The sequence goes on along the minus strand of CABFWB010003582.1, from coordinate 36,499 downwards.
ATAAAAATATATTCCGAATTAAAATATGTTTAATTTAAACAGTACTACAACTTTACAGTGATAAATGGTTTTGTCTCTCAAATAGTTGCGGATATATAATAAAAATGGGAAATTTTTATTATTTTAAGTTCCCTAGATACCCGCTTCAGTAACCGCATGGTCCAAGGCGCTACTATCACAGTTTATCATGGGAAATAATTCTCAGATGCCCATTTTTAACTCAATCTTAAAGGCCATTTTTGAAATATTACCAATTTACTAAATCAACAAACATTATCTATTAACATGTAAAATAGTCTCCAAATATTAATCTAAACCATTCAAATGACAAATATTACAATTTAAACCAAGCAAACAAATTTATTGTGTGTTTTTTTTTTTGTTCAGTGTTAGAATCACATTTTTTTATTTTATTTTGTATATTGTATTTCCAAAGAAATTTTTCGAGAGATATTATATTTCTCTGTCTTTCTATACATCTTCCACTTTCTTTGAAAATCGACGCCTGAAACACTTTTATTTTATTTTACGCTATCCTTTATATTTTATTACGAACTTCATTGTTTATTGCTGCTTTCGGGAAATTTATATTATTGTTATCCTCTTTTCCCCCCTTTTTTTTATGTTTTATTCGTGTTGCTTTATGTCTTTTCTGTAATTTCTTTTTTAGCTGTTATTGAAGGGCGCTGTTTGTGTAGTACAGGGATGGACATAAAATAGTCATCTTAAATATTGCAAGGTACCCACTACATATGCTTGTAGAATCTTATATTAAAATGCTCATAGGAGTACTTTTGTTGCACCGCGTTCTAGTACAGGATATCCGAATATTTTCACTAGTTGGGTAAGAATGAGGAAGGTGCCTGCATTTTCGAAGAGGAAGAGGGAAAAACAATTTAGTAAAAACACCTCACTACACCCCGCATTGATTCGAGCATTGTGTACCGCGTCTTACTACCAGTTGAAACGATCCACATATTTATTTACTCATGAGGTGGTAATGAGGAAATGCACCTTCATTTTCATGGAGGGAGAGTGAGAAGCCATGTAGGAAAAACTACCATAATTACACTGAAAGAGTTACTTTAAATGTTTTTACTTTAACATTTTAGAAAACATTCTAAGAATACATAGTAAGGAGCATCTATATTAATTATGAAGGAAATGATTTTATTCAGTTGGTTAACACATTTTCCTTCTTTAATATTTAGACATTATTAAAATATTTACCACTTTATTTGAGATATTGATTTCATTTCATAATATTCAATGGGTTTTTATTTTAAATACTTATTATAAAACTAAAATAAGAGGTGCCATGCTGGATTATCTCAAAATTGATCTAGTCCTAAAGTGGCACACTGATGGGAAAGTCTCGCCATCCCTGCCTTGGACCATGCTGCCATCGATGTGGGTGAAGTAATTTTAAGAACAAGCTACGAACATCAGTATAAAATAATATTGTCTATAAAATGAGTTTGAAATACATCATCTCAGGCTTTTAACTAATAAGATACACACTATTTTCTTAGAAAACTTGATTCTCAATATTTACCTTAAATTGAAAATATGTATTTAGTATTTTATTTCATATAACTTTTTTTATGTGTACATCACAAGTTATTTAAATAAATATGTAAAGGGTCAAGCTGGTGTTGAAATGTTCCACTTAAAAATAAAAAAATTATTCCTTTCTCCACATTGCTTCTTCGCAGTGGATTACCAACCTGACACACTGATGTATAACTGGACTCCAACTGTACGTTCCATCAAATCCACTTGAGCTTCCCATTACGCTCTACACGCTCATAGCTTGTGTTTTATTTGACTGTTTGACATCATAGGTTGGCATCATACATAAAATGTATTATTGTATATTTACGTGAAACAGCTGTACTAAATCCTGTTAGATATTTGCTGATTTATTTGTTTCTACTATTCGCATTATCTTTGATTGATGTGCACTTATACTTGAGATTTTATGGGAATAACACATTATGTTAATAAAGTCAGTTCTGAAAGCAAGTGTAGAATTCATTTGTTTATTTTTCCATGCGTATTTTCCGACAGTATTTTTATTTCCAATTTTGGTAGGTGTATGTTGTACAGGTTTGCCACTTATCTGGAAAGCCGGGAGACCCGGAAAAACACAGGTTATTTCACAAATAAAAAAAACAAATATGTAACTAAATATTGGTGAATTTGGGACATTTAAGGACAAACTTGTAATATTAGACCTTTTACTTCTTAGAAGTAAATTTGAACTTAAAGAACTTAACATGCTGATTCAAATACAAGTCTTACTGTGGATTCACAGGTTCTTAGAAAAAACCCCACAAAAGCAGAGCAGAAACGTAATCACAAACGAGCTCTAAACCAATCACAAGATTTCAGCCTCATCGGTGTTTTTTGTTCAAATTGACCTGAAATATGTTCACGGCACCATCAGCTTGGGAGACACAATCAAATTTCAAAACCAACCATTCCTTGTGCATGCGCCTACAACGTGAGATACAAGCAGACAGCTGGCTCTTCTGTTGTAAAATTATTTTAAATAACTCTATAATTGGAGAATTTGTCTGTGTCGTTCTTAATCTGTTTTGATTTCATCACGGCACAATTACAATCCATTGTAATATTAATATAAATGATCTGTCCATGCACTGGAAAATAAAACATGTCGTTCGTTGATCAGCTGTTTCCATTTTATGGCAAAGAATTATTATAGATCAACATTTGTTTCTGCTAGCTTGTGAATTGCTGATGCACTCAATCAGATTCTGCCCTTTTAGTTTCAGCAAATATTTTATATAAAGCTCAGTAGCGGATCCAGTGGCGCAGCCGGGATTTCAATAAAGGTATAGGGTGGGAGTGCTGTCATGGAACTGGGTCGGGGGGGGAGGTTTCCCCCTCTTGAAATCTAACAGAAAAATCCTTTAACATTATAAAGTAATTCAGAAATTACGGTAGTTAAAAATTTTGAAAAAAAAAAACCACACATACAAATTCGTCGTTAACTTATGTTTTTTGTTAGTTAAATTAAATGTTAAAACTGTAAATCAATTATTGAAAGTGATTGACACGTGAAGCATCTGGCTAGTGAGATATTACATGACAGTACAACTAGTGGTGACTATAATATAGATTTAATTGGTTTAATTCTTTAATTGTTATTGTTAGTACAAACCTGAAAATTACTACGGTGAAGTGGAGGGAGGGGTGAGCGCCCTCCTCTGGATCTACCCCTGATCAAGCTCAATCCTTACCCATCCTAAAATATTAGGTGGTGTGATGATTGCATACTCTCCTCCATCAAGGCGACCGCTTCGGTCAGCGAGAAAGTATCAAGCTCTGTCAAGTGTCAGGCAACGCGGCTTAAATTACAATTGTCTTTGTCGTTTTATAGAACTACTATATTCAGTCTTAAGTTTATACTCCCTTTCGCCTTTCACCTACATCCACCCTTTGTCATGTCACTAAGAGATACGGGGAATAAACTACGAAACGTCTGCGCGGCAATTCATCTCTTACCGATATGTAAGTTATATGACTTTAAAAAAACCAATTAGATTAAAAATTAAATTGTATTCCTTTATTCCTAATTTTAAATTGTATTCCTTTATTCCTAATTTTAAGTTGTCCAAATGGGTCCCCGGTCCATTGATTGGCTTGAGAGGGTGGCTACTAGGTAGTCAGTCCCCCAGTGTAGCCAAGAGCATGACTAACAGAACAGGAGTACCAACATCACAAGGACAACATGTACAAATACTTGGGTAATGTGCCAACGCCATAGCCCAGTCGTTAGCGCATTTTTCTGGTGACCAAAGCGTTCCAGGGTCAATTTTTGGTGTGACCGAAAAATGTATCATTGTTAAAATTAAGGCTTCCCTTTTCACAGTGAGATATGAAAATAGATTATGATAAACTCAGTAAAAAACAAACTCTTAAAAAATCTAAAGGATTGTCTACTTCTTCAACAATCTGGTAACCATTCTTTTCTGTTTCGCTTCAAAGTGAATTTCGTAATTTATAACTTTTTGTTTGTTTGTCAGGTTGACTTCCTACTCTGACGCCCAAACAATATTTAGCCACGCCCACCATTATCCTTTTATTGTTGTGTGTGCTTTTCAGAACGAGCTTTTGTACGTTAGTTATCATGGCAGCTTGTCTTCATAGCGAGACTGTGGGGATTCCTGAAACTAGACAGGCTACACGATCAACGCGGGGAACTTGTACCCGGAGAGCTAGGGTTCGTTTCCCATTGCCTTCACTTTTCTATCCCTCTTAAGATTTCCGCATATATGCCTGAACGTATTCCTTTTCGTTTTTAAATATTTTATTAAGCTGTTTTCAATATATCTTTTGCAAATGTTAGCCTGAATAATTGTTCTTTATAGGTCATTTACTGATACAATTTAAAAAAATAGTTATATAACTAACTTATATCTAGAGTACATTCAGCCACCGGCTGTTAATTAATCACTATGAAAAGTGAAAAGAGTAAATCCACATTTCACCAATGATACATTTTTCGGCCATGCCGGGAATTGAACCAGGGACCCCTAGCTCAGTAGACAGACACACTACCGACTGAGCTAAGGTGTTGGACTTATATGCCTCTATAGTGTTAGATAGATCTATTTTGGCTTTAAATAACACCTGCAGCTGTTATCTAAAACCAAAATAGATTAATCTAACACAATTTATTTTAATACACTGCAATAGATCCTCCTTCATTTTATGCGTTTTTTAAAAATCCGATTCTCTCACCAGTTGACCATATTCAGTCTCGTTACATAAATCTCTATTATATCTTTGTGAAATTTTGGGGTTCCACATCACCTTAAAACACGCATTGCCCTATCAATTCTTCGACGAGATTGGAGTAAACTCTACATTCGAAAAGTAAGAGAGAGAAATAAGGAAACAAACAAATAAAACGAAAAGACAAACGAAATGTTTCCCTTCTGGAAAAAAAACCTTAGAAAAACAAAGGAAAGCTCGAGAATGGAATAAAGTGGCTCAGTGCCAGATGGATTTTCTATCGTTTCGCCCTTCGTTTGCCCGAACGCGATCCTCTTTTCTATTTTATATATATCTGCCTGTCTGTCCGTATGTGTGTGTGTGTGTGTGTTGTGTATATAGCTGGCCCCCTTTGTGCCTGGTTGTCTTTTGTTTGAAAGGTTTTATTCCCCCCCTCCCTGCGACTCAAGGCCTGTCTTTACTCTTCATTTGTCACTTTAGTCCATCTTTATCCCACGCAAATGTTGCAGAATCAATTCTATTTCTACTGTTTCGCATTTCAAGCCTTGACTATCGATCTATTTTGTTTGGCTCATTTGCGTCTTAACGACACGTGGTTGATTATGTATTTTAAAATTTTAACTGATATTCATTGATATTCATCAATTACTCGCATCGGCAGGCACGCGGATTAAATCTTAGGACCATATTGTCTGGTTTACCAGTGACAGAAAGGTCCTAGCTGAATGTAAGATGGATTCTTCTCTTTGATTATTTCCCCACTCTCCCTCCATGTGAGTTTGGGTACATTTTCTCTACCCTTCTCATCCCTACTACAGTAATGTAAATATACGGATATCCTGGTGCGCGCGATACAAACGAAAGCGTTAACAGCGCCCCTGTTCCAATCTTGGTATCGACAAGTCTCGTCGTTGTTTGCGCGCTCTGTAAACAGGCCCGTGATGTATTGTCCGCCATTAGATAGAATGTATTCCGCTAGACTGCCAGTGAGAGCGACTCCTACGCTGGGTGGGTGGCAAGGAAATGGTCTCCGACTATCGTCCCGTGACATCTTGAAGGATGGGCCGGAGGAAATCTTTTCGCTTTACCTGTCTCCGTCCGTAAATTTATGTAATAATTCTGTATTTTCACGGAAGATTTGAAATGGAAAGTAAATTATTTCGTTTTTTTTCCGGGCCATTCTTTCTCCCTCTCTGTAACACAAAATTGTACAAAGTATTTTGTTTTGTTTGTGCTAACGAACCATTTCCTCTTTATTCCCACCATTTTTTTTCCCGCTATCGGTCACGTGGGGTGAACTAAAATGTCTTGTTTCGATGCCAGAGTCTGATTGTAAGATTATTATTCGGTGATGCCCTTTTAAACAAATAAATACTCGCAGCGGTTTCTGAGAAGTATTAGGTGTAAGACTCACAATCTAGTTGAGCGCAATCGACAACAAGTGTTTGTTTCCGCTGTAGTTTAACATCCTCTCTCCATGCCAATGCGCTTTTTAATTCCTCAAAGCTGCTTGACTTTGAAACTCCAACTTGCGCTTAGGGCAGTATTTACAGGATAGGCTCGTATTTCAACCAATTCTCTCACTATACGAATTACACGTAACCCGCTTCGGTGACCGCATGGTCTAAGTCGTCACTCTCGTAACAGACTAAACTGCCTTAGACGTGTAGATCGTGGTTTGAATCCCGGTTGGCTGTACTGAAGAGATTTTTTCATAAAAGTTTATCTGCTACCCTCCACGCAAATGAGAATAAATCTACTCTAAATTCAACCATCCTCATACGTAGCTCATTAGTGTAATTATATCGACAACAAGTGTTTGTTTCCGCTGTAGTTTAACATCCTCTCTCCATGCCAATGCGCTTTTTAATTCCTCAAAGCTGCTTGACTTTGAAACTCCAACTTGCGCTTAGGGCAGTATTTACAGGATAGGCTCGTATTTCAACCAATTCTCTCACTATACGAATTACACGTAACCCGCTTCGGTGACCGCATGGTCTAAGTCGTCACTCTCGTAACAGACTAAACTGCCTTAGACGTGTAGATCGTGGTTTGAATCCCGGTTGGCTGTACTGAAGAGATTTTTTCATAAAAGTTTATCTGCTACCCTCCACGCAAATGAGAATAAATCTACTCTAAATTCAACCATCCTCATACGTAGCTCATTAGTGTAATTAGTACATATGCGTACAACCCAAATGGGTAGTAAGACGTGGTGCTAAAAATATATCAAGCAGTTTAGGGTAAATAATGTTGATTTTAATTTGACTGAGAGAGAGAGAGAGTTATTTATGTTGATGTGTGGATAAGTAGACGTATTGGATCCTACCTGCTGCTGACGATCCGTTGATAGTGACCCAAGTAGGTCTACCTGGGGTTGCGATGATAAGCTGGAAGAACCACACGTTCACACACACATAATTATTTCCGAGAAAGATGGGTTATTATGATTATTAAAATAAGTTATACTAATTGTGAGCCGCGAGCTGACGCACGTCTACCTTTAAGAAAAACCCTTTGCGGACTAAAAAGAAAACGCGCGGTAAATCCACAAGAGAGCTAAAAATGTACCACCCTTACAAAAATAAATTACTTAAAAAGGGCGGTAAACAGAAAAATGTGATAATTATATGAATTAATATAAGAAATATTTAATTAAGTAAACAATAATGAAATTTATAACAAAACAATAAAATATAAAGAAATAAAGACTAAACAAATATATTGGCTGACTTCCAAATCTCAACTATAAATGCGTCCCTAGTCACTAATAACCTTTGTGTCGAACTTGCAAGTGAAAATACAGATCCTTACATTGTAATCATTAAAACGTTAGTCCTCTTTTATTCAAAGTCAAAAACTTTTAGTACATTTTTGTGCTGATATTGGCGGCTGTCCTTTGGGAGGAACAGGATAGGTATCGTTAATATTAGAGAAGTACATTAGAATTTTCCTGAAGAAAGTGTTGAACGAAATGTGAGGCGAAATAAATTCCTTATCTTACCCTATTTAAAATGTAGCCCCGGTCAAAAGGCTCAGATACAGATCACACACACGCCTGCCATTGGTCATGGTACACCGGATTATATAAACTGAACATAACCAGTCCATATCACGTGCTTCTCGTATTACTACCCATCCGAGCTATCTGCATACTTTCACAAATTTTTTTTAGCACTACGTATCCGTTCGGGTTATACACTTATTTACTATTATGCTCATAGTTTTAGGTAGGGAATAGGAAGGTTATATAAAAAGGAAGTGTACCAGCATTTGCTTGGAGGGAGAATGGAAAACCATTTTGAAGAACCACCCCCAGTACACACGACCGAGATTCGAACCTTAATCTCCCCGTCATCGATAGTCTAGTCTACTGCGAGAGTAGCGCATTAGACCACGCTGCCACCGAAGTGGATATTTCACTATTAGTATAAGGATGAGAAATATAAGGTCTATTTGGAAATGTACTCGCATTAGCATGGAGAAGATATAGAAATACTTAAGGAATAAGCTTCTCTATAATTATATTTTGTCTCTAACAATAATAATAATAATAATATTTAGCACCACGTCTTACTACCCGTTCGGGTTATACGCTTAAGTACTAATTACGCTAATGGATTAGGAATTGGGAAGGTTGAATTTAGAGGAGGTGAGCCCGCATCTGAGTGGAGGGAGAGTGGAAAACCATTTAGTAAAAACCACCCCCAGTTCACCTGACCGAGATTCGAACCTCGATCTCCCCATCGTCGGCGGCTGGGCTCAACACGACTAGCGCGTTAGCTAATTACGCCACCGAGGCGGGTTTTGTCTCTAACCCCGTTCACAAGGGTGAGCTTCAACGTAACTCTCATAATTAGTGTAATAGCTGACACCCGTTTTAGTTTCGGTGGTTACATGGTATAAGGCGTTACTCTCTTAATAGGCTAGAGACTGTCGATGACGGGGATACCAGGGTTTGAATTCCGGTCAGATGTACTTTGGGTAGTTTTACTCATTGATTTTCTACTCTACCTCTACGCAAAATGTCGGTACTTTTCTTCTAGTTTTAGCTTCTTCATCCATTCAAAATTAATTAATTAATAATTATACCTGCGTATATCTCGAACAAGTTGTGAGATTCGGCGGGGAAAAAAATAATAAATAAGAAGGTAGGAGAACCAATTAAAAGAAACATTAAATTAGTCTCATTTATAAAGAATATTTAAATTAATTTTCATAAAAAAAAACTCCACCGTAGCTAGATATTTTTGGCTACTCTTAGGCTTGTCACTTCTTTACGTCGTGAGAGACGCGAGGCCATTTTAATTCTGACGCAACGCGGACCGTTTAATGTAATCTGCGAGTAGACAGGCGGGTTTTTAATTAGGGTGTCTGTAAGGCTGGCAATCTCAGCTGTTTGTAGCTTGCTCTCTTCTAAGGGCTGCTAATTACACGAAGGGCTGCGCGCAAGACACTACCGGGATCTTTTCAGCCAGTTAACACACCTGGGCCATAAGCCCTTTGAACCTCCCGATGGGTAATTGTCCTTGATACTTTTATCATACATGTCATTTCCTCATATTTACACATGTCAGAAAATATACATTTGTTTGCTACGTAAATGAGTGTAAAAAAATAGTTCACTTTAATTACTACGACACGCGCTTCAGTTGAAGTAAAATTCGTTGGTGGCCTGTCGAGGCATTGAATACTTAATGAAAGCGTAACCAAGATTTTTTTAGATATTGGAGGGAAGTTTTGCCTCCTAAAGTGTTGGGAACGGTAGGGTTAGCTCAATGCTAGTGAGATCGACTGGCGTACTCCAGCTCTGACCCGGGAATTCGGGACTTGGTTACTGAATCCTGGCCGGACGCACTGGATTTATATTTTGTAATTTTCAAATCTTCTCTCAAGTCAAATGCTAGTTTATTTCCTTAGAATTCGTCTTATTCATATTTTGTCCAGGAGGATGTTCGAGTGGGCTTACAACTATGTCTAACATTTTGTTTACTTAAGGTGCGGCAGAAGGGAGCGCGAGTAATTTAACAGTTTTTATGGCATTAAATTTTGTTGACCAAAATAGATAAAATATTTCTCCAGTAGTCACATAGAGTTTAGTTTTCTTCACATGCTAATACCAACAGATCTTGAATGTCTGTCAAGGGTGTCCTGGAATTTTGTCGAAACTTTTCTCTTTAATTAAAAAGTTTTGACCAAATTCCTGGACATCCTTAACAGATATTCAAGATCTGTTGATATTAGCATGTGCAGAAAACTAAACTCTATGTTACTACTGGAGAAATATTTTAGTTATTTTAGCCAAAACATTTATATTCTATAAAAACTGTAAAAATACTTGCGCTCCCTTCGACCGCACCTTAAGGAAACCACTTGCACTGATTTAAAAACTTTATTTTATAAAACAAACATTGTTGGGAAACTTGGCTAGTATTTTCATTTATAAAAATACTACTTTATTTATTCAAGTTTTTAGTATTAATTAGTAAAACCTCAACTAAAACGTTGAAGCTATCCTTATTAGAACGAAAATTTTAAGCGAGGTTCTTGAAGCGATGTTTATTTTAAAACCAAATTTGTTCACTAAGAGAGTACAAAGATAGTTAAAAAATACTGTTAAAATAATTCAAAACTAGCGTGAACGGCCTTGAATCAAGATAAGTCGTTAATAACCTGAACTGTGGTTAGTAAGACGTTGAGTATATATTCTAAAGTTCTGGGCTCCAACGTCGCGGCGCTGTGTCCCCAAGTTGTTGGACTCAAGTTCTCCGCCATTGTTCCTAGACTCCACTTGTTCTGGAGTGGAGCGTTCAGCTCTTCAGACCGGAGCCACAATAGAGCACGTCCCTGATAACTGCTCTGTTGAGCAGCAGCATTGCGTCACACTCCACCACTTTCTGAGGAAACTAGGGGCATTGTCTCCACAACTATAGTCGGATCGATATGAGAGGCGATTTGGCTGACTTTAAAAAAATAACTAAACCTTAATTCGTTTTTCCTGAATGGTAGCAAGTTTACCTTACATAGTATCACTATGATGTAGCTTATAAAATAGCTTGGCTATTTAACCCATAACTGATAGTCTTAATTGTTAATTATGGTTATAGCCGCTTCTAGATATTATATTCTTTAGATTGAAAAATGACACCTCTATATGGGAATTGATCCCGGGACTTTTGTATTACTACGCCAATGCTCTAACCACTGCGATATCCAGGAGTCGTCCCATGTTTAGTGTGTCCATCACAGATTCTGCCTTAAAATATGAGTAAAGAATTACCCTGAGCATGGGACAGTAGTTAAGAGCATTTGCATACTAAGCTTAGGGTCCTGAGTTCGATGATGGTGCCCATGTGTCATTTTTTAATCTAAATAATACTATTAAATAGGACTATAGCTTAATCTATCAAAGTGAGAAGGCTGCCTTTTGGGTAAACAGTGTGAAGTCTAATTTTTATAGGAAGAGCTTTATTTGCCAGGTAAGAGAACTTTCTAGCTCTACTTTCACGTCAAGCTGTTTGATTGGCAGCGATTACTTTTTATAGATATAAATAGTATCTATAAAACAACACTACTATTGCTATTAGGTGTTCTGTCTTACGACAGGTCTTTTCCTTTTGTCAGTGAGCTTAGACCTTCAATGTCCTCTGCCTACTTGTTGAAAATAGCACTAATAATTTAGTAAATGTTTATATAGCACCGCGTCTTACTACCCGTTCAAGTTATACACATATGTACCAATTATACTAATGAGTTAGGGATTAAAAAGGTTGAATTTAAAGGAAGAGTACCCGCATTTGCATGGATGTAGAATGAAAACCCATTTAGGTAAAGCCACCCTCAGTACACCCGACCGGGATTCGAACCCTTATCTCCCTGTCATCGGTAGTCTAGTCCATTACGAGAGTGACGCCTTAGACCATGTGGCCTCTGAAGTAACCTGTTGTCATTGTTGAACGAAAAATAAGTAAGTATTTTCTAAAAAATAAATTCCTACCAAAATTTTCCTGTAATTCATAGGCCGAGGGATGTGTACTGCAACTGTCATTTCTTACAAATGCTGTCCCTTTTTTTTGAGATATCTTAAGATTAATAACTTATAGTAACCATTCTTCAGTGCTGGCCACTCTAGTTTTATTTGTCCATGCCATGAAACATTCTTAAGACGAGCCGAGTATAATTGGTGGAGCCGCCGTTTAAAAGAATTACACAAATAAATTCTTCAATAGGGCTGTGCCGTACGATCCATACATATGACTGTATTTGTACCCACAAGTACAGCGGGACGCACTTGACGAAGGTTTTTTTTGTTTTATTAGGAAAAATCACACTAGATACCTATTTATGACTAAATTTATCATTAATTTAATCTGTCAAATCATAGCGCTGGCCAGTAATAGTCTAATATTAAATTACAATTTTTATTCAGTTTCTTATACCTCTTTACAAAGGTCTATAGCTAAAAATTTAGTTTTTTTACTCTCTAATTATTGTGAAGTTTAGGGAAAGTATTGTTATACGGTACCTACAAAATCTATCTAATGAAATCGATGTAAAAATACTATTTATCTCACCTCTGTTTTGGAACATTAATTTTTGGCATATCTATATTATATGTCTTTCTTTGCTTCTTCAAAGAACAGATTTGTTCAAATATGTGACCAACAATTTTGATTAAATTCCATTAATTCGTAGATATTATGCTTTAGTCTAAAGTTATAGTTCACAGTTCAAACCCACACTTATACCGTTCATAATCGTCTGAACTTTAATTATTTATTAATTTTACTATGATATTTGTTACGCTCTAGCACAAAATGTATTATTATATTCCAAGGTTGAAGTTGTGTTATAACTAAATATTATTATTATTATATAATTTGAATAATTATTTTTATCTTGTCTTACTACTCTTTCGGTCTATACATACATATTAATTATATTAATAGAAAATAATATGGTAGAATATGGAGTAAATGTACCCGAAGAATAGGAAACAATTTAGGAAAAAGCACCCTCATTACATCCAACCGAGATTTGAGCCTTGTCATCAGCATACTAGTCTATTGCGAGAGTGACGCGTTTGACTATTTGACCACCGAAACGGGTTTGAATGAATTGCCTTGGTTGTTAGTTTTAAATGATAATTCCATTGTTTGTATTTTTCCTAACTGAACATTCAAACCCAAATAAAAGAAAACTTTTTATTTTTTTTTCTCTACGGGAGGAAGCCTACGCTTGCGTTGGAACACATTCAAGTCGTTTAACAATCCCGCAAAATTTAACTTAAAAAAAATATGTCTCATTCAAAATGTAGGTGAAGAGTATCAACGCGCCCCTCTTAAGATAAAAAGCTTATTAAAAATATGTATATAAAGTTTAAAAAGATTTTAGTTAAAGGTAAAATTATCACAAGTTTAACAAAGTTTCACACAAATTAGATTAAGCTAAGCTGTGAGGAACATAGATATAGCTTTCACCAAACCAATAATATTTCTGGTCTGGACTACACCACTCGCAGTTTATTAGTGGAAAGATTACCCAGTACTAATGTACCGTTAACCAAGGGACGCTTGAATGTACTAATCGTACATCCTTTCCGTGGAGGCTCTTTCCATGACCCGATGAGATGAGATGAGGTGTTGGTAAGCATGAGGGTGCGGAACCAGTGGAAACACTTTCATCTAACTTAAAACCAATTAATCAAACGACGATCGTTGAGTTGATTTTCCTTTGGGTTTGGGGAAAAATACCCGAGGTACCAGCCGGGAATCGAACCCTGGACCCCTAGGCTCATCGTCAGGTGCACTGACCACTACGTCACGGGGCTGATAGTCAAATAAACAAAATAGTATTTTGTTTAGACCATGGCAAAAAGTTTCAAGATAATTTGTGGATTGTTTTAGTGCTTTTAAAATTAGAAAACTACCAGTATCTTAAAATATACCGCAATGTTAGGAACTATCTCTTCCAGGATATTATATACACGATTACGCTCTAACCTGAAATCGAATTGCGGTCTTTTGCATTTTTCAATATTAACTACAGCACAATTGGGATAGGTGAAAACTCTTTTCTTTTTACATTTTAATATTGTTTAACCAGTTTCAATTTCACTTTTTTCTTTTTACATTTTAATATTATTTAACCAGCTTCAATTTCACTATTTTTTAATGAACACTCCAGAAGCTTAACTAAGTGCTCTATGGAACCTGGTTAAAGGTGTATTACCTACCTAAGTTATGTGTAATCCGTGGGGTGAGAAGGGCTCTTTATTTGCCCATTTTGAACTAGATGTGCTTCACAAGGACGATTTCACATCTTAACCATGATTGAAGACGTGGACTAACTGTAACAACACATCCGCTGAATATCCTATGTAGACCGTTGGGAGTGTAGTATTCTCGGGGTAATAAGACCAATTTGGCGCAAGTGCAGTGCAAACAAGAGAGCAGCATTGTGCGCCGTTGAGTCTATAGCGAGACGAGGCACAATGGAGAGACTCGCACAATGGGTGCTCGCTCGCGTTCAGGAACTCTCCGAGGAATAGAATTGGTGGGTGCAACAAAGACCGAGATCTATCTTGGCTCTCATTGGTCGCTGAAGAACTAAAGAACGAGATATTCTCGTGTAAATATGGGATTATTTATGTGCCTCTTTATCAACTTCCTTTCTTACTACGGATATAGGGTACTTTGGTTCGATCCTGGAGGTGGCTCACTGAAATCAATTAGTTTATGTGTGGGGGAGGGATTTGTACTGTTAAATTTACTATTATTTTGTTAATTCTTCTCACTAATAGCCTGAACTATCAGTAATAATACTAATGGGATAGAGAAGAAAAAGTTGGAATGTCAAGGTGAATATACCCGCATTCACGTGGAGAGGCGGAGTGAAAAACTATTTGAAAAAAAAAACACCCTTTGTACAACAGACTAAGTTTGATTCCCACCTAGTCACTGTTGAACCAAACCACACTCCTTAGTCCGCGCCTTCGTTGACCTGGTAGATTTGCTTGGATAACAAGATATTTTATTGTGTTTTTACCCTAGAGCTGTGTATTTAGTGTTGTTGCTTATTTTTTACTAGCCATTGTGAAAATATTAAATGCGTTTAGACTTAAGACGGTAGGTCATTGCGATTTCTTGCCGTGAAGTAAACGATTCCTCAGCATCTGATGAACAGAAACAAATGGAATAAGTCTTTAACAAACGTAATTCGTGGGAACAAGAGATAGCGATCCAGGAAATCAGTTGATTGATTGGTCCATGGTTAGAAATCATTGACCAATGGGAGGGTTTTCCTGAGTTCATTTTGCATCTCATTAAATAGTTGTCTAACACCTTCACTCAGATGGTAGTGTGTCTTTCTGCTGAACCTAAGGGTCCCGAGTTATAATCCTGATCTGGCAACAACAATAAAATCACTGATGAAATGTGGGTTTCCCCTTTCACAGTGATGAATTAACGATCCGGGGGCTCGATGTTGTGTCTGTTCTAGATTTAAGTTAGTTTATAAGTCGTGTGCTGATATAATGAGACGGTTTATAAAATGCACGTTAAACACCTCAAATAAATTAAAAAATAATAATGAAATAGTTAACTAGGAGAACGTCACCATTCACTGTCACTCAATTTCAACACCACTTGTGTGTCAACTCTTGAGTCATGGGATGGCGATCATTCCGAATACTCTTTAGTCACTTATTTTAATACATTTTTAAGATAAATTATTCTAAATTTAAATTACAACATTTTTCTGTTCATATTTTATAGACGCAATTCAATAAAATATACCTTACCACCTTAACTGATGTTGAAATATAAATAATATTTTAATTAGTAAATTTTGTTGGTGTTCGCTTTATTTTTCGCATTTTAAAAACTTAGTGTGTCAAGCTGCAATGGTAAATAACACTTAATATATAGAAAATATACTGTGTTAATTTTAATAATACAAAGAATTTGCTCCAATCGATGAATAATAAAAGGACATGTTTTACTGATTTCATCACGTAAATCTTAAAAGGTATGATCGTCAGATGGAATTTGTTGTACGTTAAGTGACGGTTTATAATGAACGTGAGACACTGTGGTTTACTTTATACTGAACGTGAGACGGCAGCTACAGGAGTCAACAGCAGACATCACTGAAGAACGAATACTGATATGCATCATACACCAAACACTCACTATACGATCAAACCATTATTACAGTATGTCAATCAACATAATTAACTCCGTGTAATTCCTTACTACTTTGGTTACACTCTTACAACTATATAAACACCTATATACAGCTGTGACTCGTTTTGCACGTAGAGGTGTTTTAATATATTTTGCTAGTTTTTTTAAAACTATTACTATAAACCCGCGTTTAGAAAGTGCACGTTAAATACCTCAAATAATCAAAATATTGTATTTAATTAAAATAATTAAGATACTTCTGTAATTAATGTTTTACAACCTTTTAATGTAAAATTATTTTTGTTTGTAGTAGAAGTAATAATAATAATAATAATAACTAAATCAATTTTTTGTTTATGGTTAAGTTACTCATTTTAAAATGTTCTGGTTGATTCACGCACAGATAAAGTTTGCGGATTAAAACAAGTATGTTAGCCATCATATTTTGTAATTTTACTATTTCAGAGATAATTAATTTAAACTAAACTTATTTCTAGGTTGAATGAATTGTTGGTCTGGGAAGTTTCTTTCCAAGTTGTGTTTGATGTAGCTATAGCTTATTTTAAAATCCATTATGAACTCCATCATCAACTTTACTGCAATTTGGGGATGGGTAATATTTTCATAGTTGAATAATTGAACATTGTGAAAGGTCCTTCTCGCAGAATCTACAGTAACTTCGGTAAAAAAACAAAATGGGACAGACCTAACATGTTTTTGGTCTGAAGCATTTATAAGTTTTTAAACCGTTTCGGTCAGTGGGCGGTAGTAGAGTAACAATGGGAAAGCCAACACGCGCCGCGGCCACAGAGCAGAAGTTCGAATAAAACTGGGAGGGGGAGAAAAAAAGGGGCCAACCGTTGAGCAAATTACACAAACTGCTGGAAGGACGAACGATTCAGCGCCGTTGTTTTCATAACGGGAGTGGGGGAGGAAGTCCTGTCTATGTTTCATTTTTCAGGAGGGCGGATTTGATAACTCTGATGGTAGGAAACTACCTTGGGTTGGTAAGGGGAGGGGGAAGTAAAATATTCCATCCGTTGGCGCACTTATGCTCTTTTAATTTTATGAAAGTAAAAATAATATTGACCCGCCTCGGTGGCGTAGTTAGGTAACGAGATAGTTTCGTGTTGAGCTAGATTGCTGAGGTCGGGGAGATTGAGGTTCGAATCTAGGTCGGGTGAACAGTTTTTTTCTCTCTAAATTGTTTTCCACTCTACCTCCACGCAAATGTGCGTTCACTTCCTGTATATTCAACCTCTCCAATTCCTAATCCATTAGCGTAATTAGTACTCAATCGTATGACCCGAACGGGTAGTAAGACGCGCTGCTAAATAAATAAAAATAAAATAAAAACATTATCACCCTTTGTATCCGGATCGCCATGGAAAGGACCTTTTACAAAACAATTATCATCAATAGATGTAGATTAACCATTATTGATAAAATGGAAATATATTGATCTTAAAACTGTCAACAACTAAACCAAATATCTACCACAAGATACATGATTGGACGTATGGAATACACGATAGTAGAACTAATAGCTTTTTGAACTTTCAAATAAATGTTTCCATTTGTGATCCGACTGTACTGTATGCTTCTAGTAAGACATTTTTTGAAATTAAAACTATATATATTTTTTGTGGTCAACTATGATAACATTTTACTATTTTAGTGGTTTAATTTCATAGGTATTGTTAGTATCTATTAAAGTGACAGCTGCATTTTACATGACTTGACGTATGAATAAATGAAAATAGATCTAGTAGCTCTTATAACGGTCCTATGAAAAATTGGTATGTGTTTTATCTATTCACTCAACGTCATTTATATTTTGTCTCGACCTCCTACACACGAGGAAGAAGAGTAATTCGTGTAATAAGGGTAATTCGAGTAAGAAGAGAATTCGTGTAATAAGAGTAATTCGAGTAAGAAGAGAATTCGTGTAATAAGGGTAATTGGTGACCTGGTGGTCTAGGGGTAAGGTGTCGGACTTCTGTGCTGAGGGTCCGGGGTTCAATCCTCGGTCCCGGCACAGATTTATCTGATTGCCAAACTCTTCCTTCACCTCTGACAAGACGTGTATTAATCACAACTTGTGAATGTGAGGAATGCCAGGCCTCCACCGTGGTTCGGATTCCACGTTAAACTGTAGGTCCTCCATTTAATCTCACAATCACCCTACCATTACACATTAGCGTAAGTACGTATAACCCGAACGGGTAGTAAGACGCGGTGCTAATAATAATAATAATAATAATAAGGGTAATTCGTGTAATAAGGGTAATTCGAGTAAGAAGCTTAATTAGTGTAGTAAGGGTAATTCGAGTGAGAAGCGTAATTCGTGTAATAAGGGTAATTCGTGTAATAAGGGTAATTCGAGTAAGAAGCGTAATTCGTGTAGTAAGGGTAATTCGAGTAAGAAGCGTAATTCGTGTAGTAAGGGTAATTCGAGTAAGAAGAGAATTCGTGTAATAAGGGTAATTCGAGTAAGAAGCGTAATTCGTGTAATAAGGGTAATTCGAGTAAGAAGCGTAATTCGTTTAGTAAGGGTAATTCGAGTAAGAAGCGTAATTCGTGTAATAAGGGTAATTCGAGTAAGAAGCGTAATTCGTGTAGTAAGGGTAATTCGAGTAGGAAGCGTAATTCGTGTAATAAGGGTAATTCGAGGAAGAAGGGTAATTCGAGTAAAAGGGTAATTCGAGTAAAAGGGTAATTCGAGTAAAAGGGTAATTCGAGTAAGAAGGGTAATTCGAGTAAAAGGGTAATTCGAGTAAAAGGGTAATTCTAGTAAAAATGGTAAATCGAGTAAAAGGGTAACTCTAGTAAAAATGGTAAATCGAGTAAAAGGATAATTCGTGTAATAAGGGCAATTCGAGTAAAAGGGTAATTCGTGTAATAAGGGCAATTCGAGTAAGAAGGGTAAATCGAGTAAAAGGGTAATTCGAGTATGAAGAGTAATTCGTGTAATAAGGGTAATTCGATTAAGAAGGGTAAATCGAGTAAAAGGGTAATTCGAGTATGAAGAGTAATTCGTGTAATAAGGGCAATTCGGTGTAAGAAGGGTAAATCGAGTAAAAGGGTAATTTGGGTAGTTCGAGTAATAAAGGTTAGGTTAAGTTCATGGTTCAGGACTGTAAGGTCGTTGTGCTTAAGATGACTAACCCATCTCTTGTTGTGACTGTTTCAAATCCATGTGGTATTTATATCAAGTACCAGTGGCTCACCCTAACAGATCAGTGAGTCAATTATGATAGAGGTATTTCACAACAAAATATATTAATCCATACATAGTGTGGGTGGTTGTTTGTGCACCACAAATTACTACCCGTCTGTGCTATCAGAATATTTACACTAAATTAAGAGTGAAAAAGGTAAAATTTAGAGGATATGTACCAGCACTTGCGTGGTAATGATTGGATAGTCATTCAGGGAGTGGGGTCTCAGTACACTAGGGTGGGGGTTTGAACCCCGACTTTATTCTCACAAGCAAACAAAGCGACCTTTTTGTGGTGTTGTTAGTATTGGTTAGTACAGAGCATATATAATACATTTCTAAATATGTTTATTTTGTACACAACCACAGAGAGTTTTTAGGTTCTGGTTTGCTATAACACTCTAAGCTCTCTGAAGTAGATTCTCACTGAAGCGAGACGACCACACCACCCACCGTCCACCTTGAAATGTCAAGTTCCCGGTCCCCAGCAACCTCATCCCTTAATAGCAACCCTCAGTAATTGCATCAGCTGTTGCATTGTGTGATTGGAAGGAAAGGGTTTGGAGGGGGAGGTCAATAAAACATCCGACCTTCCTCTCTCGACCACAATAGAGCAATTTTCACTCACTCTTACTGATGGTCACCGCCATTGAAATTTACAGCCAGAGGCGCCCTTCCGCTCCCTCCCCCTTTTTTTTTTATAAAAAGTATCTCACAATAAAATTACCCCCTCTCCCCGCCACAAGCTTTGGTTTTGTTTTGTCTGTCCTGCTCGGAATAGAACAGGGAAGGAAAGGGAAAGTTGTGAAGTGACGTATCGAGCAAAGGGAGAAATAAAAGGGTCCCAGAAGTCTACGTTTTAGTTGTGAGCCTTCTGTAACTTAACATTAGTTGACCTTCGTAGTCGTTCCTGAGTACCGAAAAACAAACAAAAACACGTGGGTTATATATAAATAAATAAAGTTAACTAATGAGCTCAAAAGTCATGGGTTTGATTCACATTTAGGGTCATGAATGGGTTTGTTCTCTTTCCTCGAGTTTTATTTAACAGTCACCCGCATCAGTGTGCTTGTGGTAAAATACGTCGGTATCGTCTTGTCCGAGTTGCTGGTGAGAAATCAACCATCTGGGTTCTGGTTGTTGTTTTTGCGTTTTCAAGTGAGGATAGGTTATAAATGCTCTAATTAAAAATTAACTTCATTAATATGAGGTGGATTGGGGCGTGGGTTAAGGGCAGTGTCCTTACAGTTTTTATATCAAAACATCTTTTTTGGTAAAAACAAAACAAATATTTCTCCAGTAGAAACATAGTTTAATTTTCTTCACGTGGTGACATAAACATTTCTTGAATACCTGCCAAGTGTGTCCTGGAATTTAATGACAACTTTTTCTCTTAATTTAAAAATTTTCTTAGATAATTCCGCTATGGTCATTACGTATATTCAACAACTGTTGATATTACCGCGTATTTAAAATAATACTTTATTTCTCATTAGAGCAACATTCTATATATTTTGCCCAAAAATAGTTTTACTATAAAAACTGCAAAATAACTGACCTGTTCATGTGATCCTTACGTCCCCACCTTAAAGCCGGCATTAAATCTTATTACATTTACTAATTATATGATATATACACATATGTAATTTTTCTTTTCACTTTTAACACTTGTAAGTAATACACTGAAACTAAAATATGAAATTACTCACTTTTAAATAAACTATACTTCGAGTGTACAGACACATTTCTTCGTGAGCCTAATAAAACTAACTATCGCTGTAATTTAGAGCTGTTAATGCTTCAAATCACTAAATATAAAACTAGGTTTCATTTTGGTTTATTAATTTATAAATTATTACTTTATTTAACATCAATATTGATTAATTAATCGAAATGAGAGAAATATTAATTTATAAAATATAACTCGAAAAAGTTAATCTAGCTTAGGTTTCTGACTTAAAACAATGGGATTAGTTGTTTGTTTAATGAGATTAATAAGCCATTTATATTCGTTTAAAATCATGCACTATATTGTAAACCTCAGCTATGGTCAAGATTATTCAGGTGCTGTACTGTTGATAGCCAACCATGATTGAGATAACTTGATTTGAGTTTCCCGGTATCAAAGTTCTCTGGTGGGCTTCTTGAAGAAAAACGTGATGACCGCCTGCAAATGATAGTATAGGCCATAAGTGTATCAGATCTGTCGTGCGTGACTGCGTAGACATCTATGTCAGGGGCTCAGCCAATTCCCACGGGTGTGGCTTTGGTGGGCAAGCGCAAACATGCCTCATACTGGCTCGATTTGACGGCTTTATTTGAAAATTAGTAGATTATTTTTTTAAAATCATTTAGGTTATTTGACTTATAACTAATCAGTGAAGAAGTTTATCAGAACACATCTCATAAACTAATTTCATTAGATAACAGACCCAGCACCCAATTCACTTTAAAATTACACCTATTACATATTTTTAGGGTTCTGGTAATCAAACTCCGGGCCCTTAACTCATAGGTATTAAAGCTAATGACTAAGCTAAGGGGTCGAATATTAAACTTAACATCATGCTTCCAAACAATATATATAATAATAATATATATATTATTTATATATATATATATATATAATAATATATATATAATAATATATATATAAAATAATTTTACAATTTTATATTAGAATTTTGTATTAATTGAAAGTATTTTATTTGCTCAAGTTTATTATTTATTTATTTGGAGTATTTAACGTGCACTTTCTGAACCGAATGATTATATCAGCACACGATCATTTCTATGAGCGAGAGCTAAAGGACTTATCAATTTTGCCGGAAAAGGTGTTTCCATACACCTTCCAGGGTTTCTTTTACATTCCACAATTGGCATGGTACCGGCGGCTTTGTATCCCCTCTGAAGGAGGTTGTGCTACCAATTTTTATAGCTCAAGAAAAATCTCTAAAACCACCTAGGTCGACCTCAAGTTAAATTAAATATTAATGTATTTTATTTTGATGTTAAAGGTCACGTGTCGCAAACATTTTAATATCAACCCATGGCCTATTAATTAACCGAAGTATTAAAATTAAATAATTAACTCTCACATGATTTCTACTTTTAAGAATAACCCCGAGTCATGATTTTTTTAAAGACTAACTTAATCATGGAAATCTATTTACATCTCAATGCTCTACTAATAAACCACATAAAACTCTCTCTTTTAATTAATCGAAGAGAGCGACCATCGGAAAGAGACTTGCCAAGGTAGCTCATTGGAGAGGTTAAGGGCACATAAATTCAAGGGTTCTGTGGTTTTTCATAAATAAATTAAATGATATACATTCAATGGAAGTGCTTTGAATTTTAACATCAAAGTTATATACAGGGAGATACATATATTTAATAGTAAACAAACTAAATAAAGTACATTTATACTATAGTTTAGTACTGATATTCCACCGTTCATGGAAAAGGTGTTTCCATACACCTTCCAGGGTTTCTTTTACATTCCACAATTGGCATGGTACCGGCGGCTTTGTATCCCCTCTGAAGGAGGTTGTGCTACCAATTTTTATAGCTCAAGAAAAATCTCTAAAACCACCTAGGTCGACCTCAAGTTAAATTAAATATTAATGTATTTTATTTTGATGTTAAAGGTCACGTGTCGCAAACATTTTAATATCAACCCATGGCCTATTAATTAACCGAAGTATTAAAATTAAATAATTAACTCTCACATGATTTCTACTTTTAAGAATAACCCCGAGTCATGATTTTTTTAAAGACTAACTTAATCATGGAAATCTATTTACATCTCAATGCTCTACTAATAAACCACATAAAACTCTCTCTTTTAATTAATCGAAGAGAGCGACCATCGGAAAGAGACTTGCCAAGGTAGCTCATTGGAGAGGTTAAGGGCACATAAATTCAAGGGTTCTGTGGTTTTTCATAAATAAATTAAATGATATACATTCAATGGAAGTGCTTTGAATTTTAACATCAAAGTTATATACAGGGAGATACATATATTTAATAGTAAACAAACTAAATAAAGTACATTTATACTATAGTTTAGTACTGATATTCCACCGTTCAGATATAAACTTGTTGGTTAAACACTTGGGAACATGAATCAAGCCCAACATCTTTTGATTTGGCACGCCAATGATCTATCACTTAGCCACCCAGGTTCATACCGTGTTGTGTTATTCGAAACTCATTAATATAAATACATAAACAATAACCAAAGAGGGGTTTACGTTTTGATACCAATACTGGATATGAGCTTGGAAGGAGTATGAGAAACAACAGTGTGCATTCATTTCACCCGGTCGAGAGTGAAGTTCGGATCCTTGTAGGCACAGAGGCATGAGGCTTACCACAAACAGATGCTAGATTATCTTTAGGTGTCACCTGGGACCAAACCAATGTCTCCTATTTGTTGTGCATACTGCTCATGGCGATCATGACCTTTTATTAAAGTTCAAAGGTCACTCAAATAATTATGTATATCTAACAATTTAAAGTGTGGTGACATTTCCCTCTTCGAATTTACAATTTTAAGAGTCTGGAAAAGTAAGAAAACACATGGAATGGTTTTGTGCCTTAATAAAACACAAACCTAATAAAAATATTGGAATATTTGTAAATTTGGGACATTCAACTGCAAGTTTTAAATGGTAGACCCTTGGACAGAAAACAGACAAACTAAACGACTAAGCACGTTTATTCAAACACATGTATTATCACCCCTCCCCTCGCCTTTTTTGACACATTGTATTGAGTAATCACTGTAAATATTCTCACATCAAGCCCAAATCGACTTTTTTAAACACCATTTACACTTAACGCTAATCAATTTTATACAAAATTAAATTTATATCCTCAATACTCTAAGTTGTCTGGAAAAATAATAATCTATTCTGGAAAACTTGTAAAAAGCAGAGATTTTTGTGGTAAGAAAATAGTAGCTACCCTGATTTTACTAGATTTTGATCTCTCTCAAAAGGCCAAAGTTCCCGTGAACAAATAGTAGAGGGTGTCCTCTTGTCTTGCCCTTCAGCTCGAAGACGTAGACTCATCTGGTCTCGAGAGTCACGTAGTTTGCTTCATAGTTTCGATTGATCATTTGACGTGTTGTGGACCTCTTTGTTTTGTTCACAGCAACATTGTGTGTCTGATCGTTATAAATCAAAGATGACAAAACTTGGCGCCCCCTAAAGTACATGGCTACCTTCTATGCACTAGAATGTTTTTTGTTTGTTTTTTAAATTGGAATATTACGTCTTCTCTTCAAGATTACCTGTTAAAACATTTTAAAACACGCATTGGTGGCTACACGGACTAAAGCGTCAAGCTATAAATATACGAGACTGCCGGTGAAGGAAAGACCGAGGCCCGAATCACTACAGGGTGTGCCTGAGATGGCGTTCAATATGGTTTTCCTATCCTCACTTCACGATGATTTGGGTGAATTTTTCTAAACTACCTTCCTCATTTACTTCTGCTTTTATTAAGTGGTTAATAAATATTGTAATAAGCTTAGGCCTACTAATATAAT
The DNA here is from genome assembly GCA_902151455.1 of Timema bartmani. Taxonomy (NCBI): domain Eukaryota; kingdom Metazoa; phylum Arthropoda; class Insecta; order Phasmatodea; family Timematidae; genus Timema; species Timema bartmani. Next base: position 11,772 of record CABFWB010003582.1, on the reverse strand, counting down.
AAATGGTACGGCACACCGCACAGACTTTCTCTCTCTTTCTATAAACTCGTAAGATTTCTGAACGGAATAATGTATCAAAATCTCGAGTTCGATTTTTTTGACGATCACAATACTTTCTCTACCTGTAAGATAGAGAGAAAGTAAAAAGAAAGGTAAGACTCCTGTTTCAATCTTATTATATTTGCCACTACCTGACAAATTGTAAAAAATATACTGGGTCTATTTTAACGTGTTTTTGTTCCACATGCCCTATTTGAACGTGAGAGATGCAGTAACTAGTTCGGTCGCTATGTATGTAGAATTTTAGACGTTATGTGGGAATAGAACAGGTGGTTTACATGTCATATCCGCAATGAGACGATGTGATGATAGTGATTATGGAGGTGTGGAGCCAGTGAAAACATTAAACCCAACTTAAGCCTAATTAACCAGACCATGGTGCCCACAGGAACACTTCTTCCTTCGGGAAAAATACCAACGTTACCACTGCGAATCAAACCCGGAACCTATAGATTAGTAGCCTCACAGTAATTACTTTGTGTTTCGCGTCCTACTCTCCTTCCGAGATAGCCGCATATTTACACAACTGGGGTAGGGATGAGGAAGATATAATAATGTAGGGGAACTGGACTCGAAACTGCGTAGAGGGAGGAAAATGGTCTATTTAGAAAAAAAACTACTTCAGTATACCCGGTCTATATTCGAACCGCGTCCTCCATATCACCATAACATAAGAGACTGACGCCTTTTCCCGCGTGTCAACAGTTTCGGGTAGTATTGTAAAAAGTAACAGTTGTGGAACATATCACCATAACATAAGAGACTGACGCCTTTTCCCGCGTGTCCACAGTTTCGGGTAGTATTGTAAAAAGTAACAGTTGTGGAACACACCACGGGGTGTTAAACAAACTGAAAATAGATATAGCAACTTTTAGAACTGTTTAGTAGCCCGGTAGCTAACAATTCAACCAGTTCGAGGCATGATTTTGTCTTTCGACAGGTATGTTGCTTTGCACAAATTGGGTCTTCTAGCGTGTATTATCAGAAGCTTCTTATTTTGTATCTTGAAACTTTTTTTAAGTCATCTGTCGTTTGCATTTGCCTTACCAGTCCTTTTCTCTTTTAAAAAGCTAAAGGTACGATTATCCCTTAAAACAAATATAATAATTAGCATTAAATCGTAGATTTGCTAAGTTTCACTCCTTAATACAGCCGCACTAATACTTATCTCGAAGAAATTTTGGAAAATAATCGATGTAAAATCAATCAATGCTACTGGTACTTGTAAGATAGTTGTATATTGTATGGCTCCTAACTCTGATTTGGGAGGATAGTGTTCAATCCCGATCTGGTGTTGATTTTTAGTATTACTTTATAGTCCTCACTCCAGGTAAATGTGGAACTTTTTAGCTAATCATAACTTGATGAGCTCTTTAGATCTTTAAAAACAGTTTTTGAAGTTTTCAAGACTACTTTGGCACCTCGTTTAGACAAAATGTTTTATCCTAACGGAACTAAAACTAGATTCTCTTACTGTGGGTTAATAAGTTCGCCGAAAAACAAGTGCAGAACAGAAACGTGGCCACGAGGTTAGTTATAATCCCTTCACAAGATTTATGCTTCATCAGCGTGAGCTATTCTGACTAGGTTCAACTTATCTTTATTTTGTCCTCTCTGTTTGAGATGTTCGGCACGGGAGAGCCAATTAAATCTCAAAACCAACCATTTAAAATCAGTGCTCATGTGCATATGACAACGCATGCGCTGTAGAGCTAACAGCAAGCAGACATCTGCGTTGGTCGTTGTGATGATATTTGTAATAACCCGTTAATGTAAAGCGTGTGTATCGATGTATTGGATTGTGCCACGATACAGCGTTATAATTTGTAAACATCCATCAGGAGACAAATCTAAACTATATGTCTATCGACTAGAAAATAAATATGTTGATAGTTAACTGTTTTAAGTTTGCGTTGCAATGCATCATGGGTCAACATACAGCATGTGAATTGTTGCGCTACTCAAGCAGATTTTGGTTTCTATTTTTGGTGAACGTGGGAATCGTGTTTTAATCGCCATCTGAAGCTTAATGCCTCTAGGTTATTGTCCAAGGCCAAGCCCGTGAGGAATACGAGTAAGAGACTTCCCAAGCGGTCCGTGCAGGGAGTGTGTCTAGTGTGTGAAACACAACTGTACACTATGTAGTGTGGTTGTGTCGCCTCCATCTCTCACACAAGACAATACCAGTGAGCTAACGTGCGGCATTAATAAATAGCTCTGGGCAACAAGCTCTGGGGCTCTCACAGGATCACAGGATTATAATGTAAGAAATAACTCTTTGCGAGTCTCTGGGACAGTCGCAGGAATATATAAATAAACCATTATTTCCTAATCTAAGGTATAGTCACATAAATATACAATTCAAGAAACAACTCTTTCTGAGTCTCTAGTACAATCACAGGGATATAATACAAGCAACAACTCTTTCTGATTCTAGTCGACTCATTTCAACCTTATTGGTCTTGGGCTTAAGGGCTCACTTCACGATATGATGTTCGTGAGTTTAAACCCAGCTGGGGTCGACGGATTTTTCCTGAGCGATAAAAATCCTAATCACAACTTTCTTCATAGGGGAAGTAAAGCCATTGGTCTCATGCTGTTTGTGGAAGGTCAAAGAACCTTGAAAGGTATGGGAAGATATGTTTCGTGGCAGGATTGGCAGGCTCTTTTGCTATCGTTCGTTGAAATTCGCGTGTGTTGATATTATCACTCGATTCAGAAAGTACACGTTAAATACCATAAATAAATAAAAATAAAATCTAATCTAGTTAATTCAGAGGAAAATAGTAAAGACATTGAGTGAAGTGAATAAAAACTATTATTTGCTAAACTAAGCTTTTTTCAAGTATTTCCTAGGTTTTATGTGAATAAAAAATTTAGAATACACTACCCCTAGTAAATTCTAAGGTAATCCGGACGCTAAGTATTTCTTAAGTTATGTAGGTGAATAAACATTAGTTTGTACTAGACAGGGTTAGTCAATTCTTAGTTTGTATTAAGTATATGGTAGGGCATGCTAGCTTATTAAATCAATTGTAGTCATGGCGACCAATACTCTCCTTCCACGCAAATGCGGATAGATTACCTCTAAAATGATTCCGTCCAAATTCTTACCCCGTTAGGGTAACTATCATATGTATTTGTAACCTGAACAGGTAGTAAGATGCGGGGATAAAATGAAAAACAATAAATCTATGTATAACGGACAATACGCGCGTCTCATTTAACGTAGCCGTGCTCTGTGTACTCGTACAGCCGACTTATGTAGCCGTGACTGTATCTGCTGTACTTCACTGTAACCTCCTCCGTAGCTCCCCTTAAACAATAGTTTAGTTTAGAAAGGTGGTGTGGGGAGGGTATAACCCCGTGTAAAGGGACC
>CABFWB010003581.1:61749-76285 GCA_902151455.1 Timema bartmani | reverse complement strand
CTCACATCTCTAGTGATAAGTTAGGCTACTGGTGGTGTGACCTGTCTCACATCTCTAGTGATAACTTAGGCTACTGGTGGCGACTCTGGTGGTGTGACCTCAAGAGGTGGCGCCTATTTTAAATTAACGTGCATTTATGTGAGGTTTATCGTGTAAATGATTTATCGAAGTAAATAATACTAAACCAAATGAATTTTTGGTGCATCTTAGTTTGGAAAATGATATTTAACGCAATACTGTACTTGAATAGATAACAAAGTTAATAGTTAATATGCCCTGAGCAGTTTTTTTGTACGATTATTTGGATAAATTGTTAATGAACAACACCGAGAAACAACGAGCGTGACAATTTATACCATTGTTGCTCTTCATAAATAACGTATAGATAGGATTCTGGGAAGATTTTGATTTAATTTAAGCAATGGAAATCTTTTAATTTTTTAAAAAATAAACGGGCTAGCATTCGTTTACTTAGACTAGTGCCAAAAATGTTACATCTTATCAAACTCTAATAGTAAAAAAAATATGATTAAATTAGTATACATAAATGGGCATCCAATATAGCTCAAAGCACTGCCACTAAATAGGAGAGAGATCACTTATCATATCAGACCAACCAAGTTCAAAACCGCCGTAAAAAAACACTTCTATACTTTCACTCTCTGACATCCTAAATTGGTTCAATCAGTTAAACGACTCTAAGGCTAAAGTCACAATATTGCATGCATTACTTAGAATTCCTCCAGTTAAAACTTTTTGCCGGAAGGTGTCGTCGACCATCTTAGTTCCTTGTTCAGTCCACGCCCATGCGCGCGAGTTACCGCGCATCACTACCATGAACGATATTTGGTCGCGGCCCGCTTGTCCAGAGTGATGCAATCAATTATCATCAAGTAGAGATCTTCACCTGAAGTAATTATACCACGCCGACATAAGCAATGTCTTTACTTCAAGCCCTGTCGACACAATTGGTTTTGATAAATTTAAACTTGACCCAATTAATGAGGCGTGAGTTTTTTTTAGTGGCAGATTTAGATGAGGAGCTAGAACGCCTGACTTTCAGTTGAAAGGCTGGGTTTTGCTCTCTACGAGCTGAACTTAGTGTGATTTTTTCAAACACAGTATGGTTTGTAATTTTATGTATATGGCTATGGCGGATACTTAAACCTGTGCCTATCTAACGGTTTTTAAAATATCAATTACAATAGACTACTTAATATAAATGTAGTGTCCCCAGGCAGTTAGCTCAGTGGAATAGTGACCATAGATATAGGATTAATGATCAGAGATACATGATGACAGTGCATATGGCTACCCTACAGATGACTACCCACATATCACTACCCTGCATATCATTTCCCTACATCTCATTACCCTATATATGACTACCATAACTATGATTACAGTACATATGACTACCCACATATGACTAAACCACATATAACACGACATTTTCGGATGATGTATGGACAGAAGTCATGAGGTTGTACACATATTGTATTTTACCTACTTCATTATGACAACACTATCACATTTTCCCCTCCCCCACATGTTCCTACAACCCCTACTCACACACGAGAGTAAAAGTGCTACCGGTCTATAACATTGAACCTATAGATCTATTACTATCCGTGTACTATGGTGGAGTATGTGGGTAATGAACACCCGATGTTGGACGAGTGTTGACTGGAAAGAGGTGGTCAGAGTTGGCTGGCAGGCGTACAAGCGCATCACATGCCAAGCAGACTATCACAATCTTTGGCGGGGTAAAAATAATACTCACGGGTTTCTCGACATGACGTCACAGCAACGAGCTGTTCGTCCTCGGACGTTTGATGACATGACCTTGATACGACTGTGGTCAATATATTCCGTAACCGTGAGGTCCTTAATACATCATAGAGCAATCTTAAGGTTTCAGGGTCCTTCCTTAACGTGGAATAATAGGGTCATGGGCAGTAATTTTGCAGGTTTTTTGGCCAAATAAATCAACAGTTCTTGAATGTCCACCAATAGTGTCCTAGAATTGGATAAAAAGGCTTCTTATATAATGCTAAGATGCTCAAAACAGATACTGTTGATATACCATGTGTGGAAAATGAACTCCAAGTTCCTACTGGAGCAATATTTGATGTATGTTACAGGAAAATATTGTTTGCTATAAAAAGTGCAAAAGCACTGACCTTTTCTCTCGTCTCCTTTCATCCGCATGAGTTGGATCAAATGTAGAACTCAGGTCCCACGTTCGTCGTAGATAATGATGATGATGATGATGATGATATCAAAATGCGTAGCCCCGATCTGCATTACGAAAGAGCAGGCGGCACAAGAACAAACAGTCGTCCAACTGTTGTTAAAGTCTTAAAGCACACTACTATGTTGTATTTGCTATTGATTATAAGCGCATTTTTTAAATTTAAAAATGTAACTTGTTTATTACCACTTTCTCATCGAAAGAACAGTATTGGCGTGAACTTATTTGTGTAGATGGGTAATGGGCGGGATTTGGCAGTTTATTTGTTGTTTTAAACAGTATAACCTTTGTAGTTTATTGTAGTTTACCTTGTTTATTTTTTGTTATACTGAACTTTCGTAAGTTTGTTTTGTAAGTGTCCAGTGGATGATCTTTCAGTAGCTCCAAATAATTACCAATATAGTGAGTACCAATTTTTAATTATTACATTATTTAATTTCAAAATCATCTTTCCGCCCCTGTTCCTCAGTTAGGATTTAACCCACAACTAGTTTTAAGTTTTTAAATTTGGAATAGAAGAAAACATATAAAATGAACTAAATTGTTAATGTAATCAATCTCAGTAATTAGAAACAAATAAATATTTTTAGGATTCGACCACTGGCCCAGTTCTACACCAACCCTTCGAGGCTCGACAGTAATCCGCATTTAAATATTTTGACCATAGACCCAGTTCGAACGTACCAACACATTTTCAAATCTTTATTTATTTCAATTAGATATGATTGAATTACTGTATTCTGTATTACTGAATTATTTTTTTATTAAGCCAAAATTAGTGAAAAAGCTGTATGTCTTGTCCGGGACTCGAACCCGAGGACTCCTACGCTGGGCCAACGATCTCCGGTCACATGCTCTACCAACTAAGCTAACCATTCAACTTCTTGATAACAACACACGTACTACTTGAAATTTTAGCTTTTCACTAATTTTGCTTTGATTGAAATATTTATACAACATTTTAATATTTTTCAGGCTCAAAGAAAAGGAAAGAGATCACTTCTTTCTTTCTTTGGACCTCTGAGTAAAAAGATACGGACTGAGGAGGATGAATCAGAGGATAAATCGTGAGAACCAGAACCAACCCCATCCACTTCGGAATCATGTTCTGACGACAGTGCACCTGGGACCCAGGCTGAGGCTCCAAGGTGAACCAACACAGTTGAACAATGTCCCAGTGCGATTGTTTTCGACACATCACTTATAAACGAGCGTGATCATGACCCAATGCTAGCAAAGAAGTATATTTATGATGGTCCAGTTCAGCCGATATTAACAGAGTTTCCTATAACTGCTGGAAGAAAATTTAGGCCTGAATGGAACAGGACATATAATTGGATGGAATATAGTCAATCTACAGACAAAGCAAATTGTTTTATTTGCAAAGTAAATTATCAAAAGCAAATGAATAAATCAGATGATGCATTTACTGTAAAAGGAATTGTAACTGGTGAAAGGCAGTGGAAAAGTTTGAAAACCACTGAAATTGCCAAACCCATTTGGCTAACGCTGAAAAATTGGCTTCTCTAAAACAAGCCAAATGTAATGGAAGTGTTGCTGAAAAGTTAAGTGCTCAATATTCCAAGCATGTAGAGGAAAACAGACTATATCTTAAAAGCGTGTGTTAAAAGTTTTTTTTTGTGAGAGACAAGCCATACCTTTAAGAGGACATGATAATTCTGCGGATTAAAAAAACAAAGGAAATTTTTAAGAATTAATGGAACTTCGTGCAAAATACAACATGCTAAGTAAACGGTATTTCATAGGTAAAGAAAAGAATTTTTAAAACAGCAATGGCAAATTTCAAAATGAGTTGTTATTAATCATTTGTTACCATTAAAACTCAAATCTCAATGAAAGTTAAGAGGAGTAAGATTTTTTCTCTAATTTGATGAGACGCAAGACATTTTGACGCAAGAACACTGTTGTCTTGAAAAATTTGGATGATAAATTTAAAATATACGAATCATTTTTAGGTTCCTACAGAGCTGAAAATACTGATGTAAAAACGCTAGCCACTCTTCTAAAATCTATTTTGATTTCCTAAGGTCTTGATATAGAAAACATGTGCGCTCAATGCTATGATGGCGCTGCAAATATGCGTGGACCATACAAAGGAGTTGCAGTTAGATTGCTCAAAGAAATTTCAATCCCCATTTATATACACTGTCATGTCCACATACCGTACTGAATTTATGTATTATTAGTTGTTGCACAGGAGTGAAGGCTATTAGGAACACATTTTTCATGGAGAAATATACGAAAAGACATGCAGTTTTTGAAAATCTGCGTAAAAGGGCTCAGAATTTCTTTGGAGTTATCAAAACTTTAAAATCACTCAGTGACACAAAATAGTACTGCAGAGTAGAAGCCTTGCGATCGCTACTAGATAACTTTGAAGCCCCAATTGCAGTATTGACTGAAATTTTAGAGAAAGATTCTACTCATGGAGGAAAAGCCAGTTCTCTGTTAGAATGCGTTGAGGATTTTAATTTGGCTTTTTGTATTTTACTACTCAGTAGAATTCTATCACAATGTGATATTTTGTCGAAGGCCCTCTAAGCAAACGATGTCAACTACGCCATTGTTACAGACATGATTCAGAGCACTGTTACAGTCCTGGAATCATTTAGAAGTGACTCATCTTTTGACAAATTTTGGAATCACTGCACTCAGCTGACCGAGAATCGTGGCTTCTAACTGCCAGAACTACCAAGAAGAGGTAGAATTCCTGCAAAACTGGATGGAGGAGCAAAAGCTCCATATGAAACAGCACAGCAATACTACAGTGTGACAATTCTGTATTCTATTGTAGACACTCTTGTAGAAGAAATTAAAAGTAGATTCACAGATAATAACCTGGATATATTAAACAAACTGAGCAACATAATTAGTACAAGTGATGTTTCACCGCCGCGTCGCAGAGGAAGCCTCTTCTGAGACTATGAGTATTGTGTAAGAATATCTGACAGTATTATCTATGTCCCTCAGACGCAGATTGATGTATAAGATGTACATTGATATTGTGTCGGAATATCTGACGCTATTATCTATGTCCCTCAGACATAGATTGATGTATTAGATAGTTTTGTTTTATTTTCAATATCTATGAGACAGTGATATTGTGTCAGAATATCTGACGGTATTATCTATGTCCCTCAGACATAGATTTATGTATTAGAACGTTTTGTTTTATTTTCTGTGTTCATCAGACAGAATTTACTTTAGTCGGAATGCCTAACATCATTTTCTATGTCCATCAGACATAATTTACTTTAGTCAGAATGACTAACATTTTTTATATGTCAATCAGACATAGTTTCTTGGGTCAGATAGTTTGACGCTTATTTCCTTGTGCCCATAAGGCATAGTTTAAATACAAGGGCTCTATGCTCTACTTATGTGTAGGATTGAGTATACTGAGTCCATGGATCTGGTTTCCTTTTTAATTCCTTAAGACAGTGTTATATTTTCATGTCACCCTAAACGGTATGATCATGTTTAGAATCTCTTTATGGCTACAATCAGGTCATCGAACACTTTCGTCTAGGACCTAGTTAGGTTAGTGACTGTTTGCAGTCTTGATTGCACCCTTTTTGTGTAGCTATTTGCGATGCGCAACCTGTGGGAGCACTTCTAGATTGAAGTAGTGGCCCGCGAGGATAATGCTTTCTTTCGGCCCCTTCAGGCGCCATATTTATCAAAGTATTCAAAGATAGTTTGCACTAGATTCTGTAAGCTCTTGTTTTGGATAAATGAATTAATTTACTATTGATTGCTCTGGCAGTACTCATTAGGAAATGACCGGCCGTAGTAAAAATATGTGTAGATGCCCGATTGTTAGCCATCTATTGTTTGTTTAATGGAAGCTCCTTTAATAGGATATTAATCATTGTTTATTTTGGTAGCTCTCCATGAGCGTTAATATTAGCTTGCTAGCTTAAATAGTATTCTTCTTAGTAATTCTAAAATTATAGGGTTTGATGGTATGATTCTATTTTCTATTACTTCACTATTTTTCATGATTAGACCTTTCTGGTATTAATCCAGTATCAGTCCGGCTAGATTGTCTTTCAATATATTCTCCGAAACTTTACTCTCCTTTTTACCATTGCTTGTGTTACAACAGACACGTCTTCGTTCGAGTAAGAGCGAATACCTCTATTTCTAGAGTTATTAAACTAAATGTTCTATCTGACCTCTGTTGGTTCCTTGAACAAAGTAATTATACCAATTCTTGCAACCTAATGTTTTCTACCTCCATTACAGGATACAGTTATAATTAATTACTTCAATTAAAATCTTGTCACTCATATGTAATTTTATTTCTCCTATTTACTTTTAAATAAACTTATTTGTTAAATTTATATATTTTTGTGATGCTATTCCCTTCCCTATACTTCGTCATGTATAACTTATATAAATATGTAACAGCAATCCTTTCTTTTTATACAAGTTAGGAAGAGCAACGATTCACATCATCCTTTATAATTGTGTAGTATGGAGCTATGCCTCCAAAACAAACCCTCGCAAACTTTAGGTAACACAGAACAATATATTGAGGACACTCACTGGGACAAACATACCCAGTAGAATAGCCGACATACACACACTGACCAACTGCCACTAACTACAAGAAATTTACCGAGACAGAAACAAAAGGTTCTACGACCAGACTGAAACGCACGCAAACGAACATGTTAGAAGACTCGGACAATACGACCCGAATGAACCACGACACCATAAATGACCCAGGCTGGCGTAGTTGAGCACTTATTTATTTTTTATATCTAAATGTCTATTATAATCTAAAACATAAAAAATTAAGAAATTTTAAAATCCCTATTTGATAAACCTATAAGAAAGAGTATATAAAATATTAAAAAACCTAGATGGAATATTCCTCGTAGAATAAAAATTTACCAAATGTTTGACAATCAACTACGCCAGAAAGACAGCAGAACTGCTGACCATCTTGTAGCCCAAGCTCTAGAAATAGAGGGGCCCAAATACAAATAATGGAAATCAACGTTATAAAAAGATAAATTAGAACATGTAAATAGGAGAGGGCAGTTAGAGTAATTATTATTAGATGATGATGGGTACGAAATACGTCCCCAGCAATCCAATCCAATATGCAAAAAGGGAAACACGGTCCTCCTTAAAACAAAATATAAATACATATAATAGATAAAGTAGAAAAAACAAGAGGGGAGGTGCCAGGGTAGTATGCTTGCTTACAACTAGGGATAACCAGACTTAACTATATACTAAAAAAAGGCAGGTCGTAAATAATGTTTTATTATATGTATGCAACTTTTAACAATATGATATATTCGGGCGTAACATTACTTATTTTTTTTGTTATATTATTACAATTTAAAATTATAAATGCCTTTTCTCCCGTAATTCCTTGACACATTGCAAATTTAAAAAAATAATTTAAAGGTAGAAAAGTTTTGATTAAATTTTATGTTTATGAAAGTCATACTTAGCGTCCAACATAAATAATTTAGAATATTCCGACATCATGTTCATACAGACATTTCCAAAGGTAAAGCCTTTTACTCAAACCATTGTGAAATCCAAATCACAAGTTAAATAGGATAGTTTACTTCAATATTTACACAAAAAATATTTCATGCATTAATATTGGAATGTTCTGACACAATGTCCGTGCTGACTCCTTCCAAATAAATCTTTACTAATTCATAAGTCATAAGTTAAATTTAATTTTTTTACACAAAACAGAGTTCACTCATAGCATCATTATTAATATTGGAGTGTTCTGACTTAATGTCCTTACTGACTTCTTCCAAATAGATCTTTAATAAATCATAAGTCATAAATTGAATACTCTAATTTTTTTTTTAAAGTCCATGTTTTAAGACTACTAAGATATTTTCAACAACAAAAAATAATTATATACATCCGAAAGAGAATTTTGATTAAATACCAAATAAAAAAGAATTATGCTGAAAAAGAATTATGCCGAAAAAGAATTTCTCCTTACATTTTTTTTAACAAGTCCTAGAAGCCTAAGCTTCGTCTATCTGCTTCCAGACCCGATCCAAGAGTGAAGCCATTGTTTCCTGGGCGGTCATTTATACGGTGCAAAACTCTATGAACAAGGGAGACAGGATCCACGGGNAAATTAATTTCTCATTACAATTTTAACAAGTCCTAGAAGCCTAAGCTTCGTCTATCTGCTTCCAGACCCGACCCAAGAGTGAAGCCATTGTTTCCTGGGCGGTCATTTATACGGTGCAAAACTCTATGAACTAGGGAGACAAGATCCACGGAAGGGGGGGACGTGCGTGACCATGGAAACGTCTATATCTTTCTAGAAGCCGTATCTTGTCTATTCTAGAAAGAGAACTCTCCTCTTCTGGGGTTGTTAGGTTGGCACTGTGGTAGTGAACTCTAGCGGGCGTGTCTGGACTCTTGGTTTACTCTGGTATTTGTTGACTGGGTGAAGATGTGGCCGGACGTGTTGATGTTTTCTCGAACGTAGCCTGGGTGGTGAGGTGATATTGGGTAAGTAATATTTTGTTGACTTGTTGACTGAACTTTAGTTTGTAGCAATGAATGCTACAATCTCAACACCCCACCTATCCCATCCTTAAATCCAACCCTTATTCCGACCCTCACGCACAACTTGCACATTTCACGTCATTACTAATTTTGTCACGGCCAGACGCCACTGGAATAACTGACTAGGTTTTTTACGAGTCAGAGAATAATACTGGCTCCGGGGTAGGCCCCAGATGGGGAATGGAAATGTATCACCTCCAGACCAAATCCCAAGAAAAGAAAATCCTACCAACACTAACCCCATACCCAGACTTGACCAAACCACGACCTTCACAATTCACCCACAAGCACCGTCATATCTTAAACACACCTTCCCTAATCCCAAGAAAAAAAATCCTTCCTATAACCTAGACCACTCGCAAACACTCACAATAACCAAACTACATCTCAAAGTGCAATATTTGCTAATACAGCTTTTATTTTCTTACAGTCTCATTTCCCCGGTTTACTTTAATCAAGTATCCAAATTTATTAACGAGGCGAAGAGTCACGACAGTGACTCGGTACTCAAACAACAAATCAACCCTTTCTCTTGATAAACTAGCTTGGCGCTTCTGTCAATTTAGAAATTCAGAGCCGGGCAACAGTCTCACGGCGTCAGAATGCAGAATGGCTACCAAACACTGGTGCGCCATATGTTCCAAAGTAGCGAATAAATGGTCTAATAAGTCTCTCATACCCTGCCTAATCCCGTCCTACCACGACACACATTGCCGGGACCTTGTCCTGTCCCACCGTGACACAAATTGCCGGGACCTTCCGGCTGAACTTTTTTCCTACCCCCACCCAAACGATCCGTGAGACTGGTGCCTGACCACCAATGCCACCCGGAGACCTCAACTCAGATACCCCTCAGTTAGGACACCAGTGATAACAGTTCTGGCGCCAAAACGTGGGGTGACTCAAGACAAAGGACGGGTGTCCTACGGACCAACTACATTATCCAGAACACCACGCAACACTTCCGGGAGTGAAAACAAAACCCGGTAGCGCCCAAACAACCTCACTAAAGAAGACCAGACAACCTCACCAAAGAAGACAAGACAACCTCACCAAAGAAGACAAGACAACCTCACCAAAGAAGACAAGACAACCCCACCAAAGAAGACAAGACAACCCCACCAAAGAAGACAAGACAACCCCACCAAAGAAGACAAGACAACCTCACAAAATAAGACCAGACAACCTCACCAAAGAAGACAAGACAACCCCACCAAAGAAGACAAGACAACCTCACCAAAGAAGACAAGACAACCTTACCAAAGAAGACAAGACAACCTCACAAAATAAGACAAGACAACCTCACAAAAGAAAACAAGATGAAAATGAACAGAAGTCAAAAGTGTAACATCCCATCATGTACCCCAGGAGGGGACCGACACTATGTAACCTGAAAAAACTGCCAAAAGCCCTATTATCACCTATGCATTGGCTGGGTAAACAAGCCACGTGACAACAATGAACCAGCCTACCTTTGCATTACCTGCACCGAACCATCTATGGAAATACCATATTGCCCAGAGTTAACCTGTACTGGTAAAGACGGCCGAGAAATTATCTGCAAGGACTGTCGACAATACTAACCTTACCAGTGCCTGAGTTGGAAAAATGAGCCTAGAGACCTCACTGGTCTCTTCTTCCAATTTCCACGGTGCCAACGATCCACCTCCTCAACCACCAGCACACCACCATACCGCCACCACCTGACTGCCACCTATCAACGTCCCTGTCCAAGCCCTTACCCCCTCCCAACTCTACTAGACTTTCACGGTCGAGGGCATGAAGACCCGACTACCTTCACTCAACGCTGTGGGGTCCCGCTCAGAGCCACTCGAGTAGACCCGCTAGAATGGGTACCCACCACCCAACGGCAGCTCAAGGACACCATCATCCAGTGGTAGAAATTTTATGGGGAATATATCACGACTTGAGAAGAATTCAAACAGCGAATTACGCACCACTTTGCCAGTCTAACCACCATAGCCTCTCTCCAAGTGGAACTATACGGGAAGGAACAAACACAGATCGAGCCCATCGAGATATTCCTACGAAACAAGATACTGTTGTATCAACGCTCGGCTCCCACCACGCCATTGATGGAGATAATCCGACCGGGACAAAGACTGTTTCTTCAAGCCCCACATCCTCAAGAGTTAGAATAACTGATCACTAGATCCGTATCCGTGGAACGAAACCTGGCTAAAAATCCCGCAACAACGACGACACGCCTCATCAAGACCCCAGCAACTACGTCCGAACCGCAACCCCCAAGATGCTAACACTGCCCAGGGTACCATTTTCACCGTGACTACCCACAGCATCAACCACTAAATCAAACTCAAAGACAACAAAATAATTAGGGTACGGCCTTACTGTTACTTACCGCGAAGAACGCGTTATTTGAAGACTAGTTTCAGGAGATGAAAGCCCAGGGGATAACAGAACCTGGAAACTCAGGATACAATTCACCAAATTGTAACTATGGAAAAAAAGGATAAAACCCCACGTTTATTCATTGATTTCTGACAGCTAAACAGTGCCACCATCGACGTCACTCCTCCAACCGTCAATATCCATGACACCCTTAGAGATCTGAGAGACCAGAAATTTTTACCACACTCGATATGAAATAAGAGTACTGGCAGATTCCCTTGCACCCCAATTCAAAACCCCTGATAGACTTCACCACGCCCACCGGAAAAATCTTGCAATTTACATTTATGCCTTTCGGGTTGAAGGGAGCTCCAAGTAACTTCCAAAGCCCGATGAACCAAGAAGTGTTAGCAGGGTACATTGGTCAGTTCTGTTTTGCCTACCTAGACGACGTGATAATCTACTCGAAAATATGGAGAGAGCACCTCAACCACTTGAGCAAGGTCTCACAAGGTAACGACCCACAGCCACAGACGTTCAAGGCAATCACGGAATCCCCACAACCAATAAACCGAAAGCAGCTCCTGGGCCTTTGCAACCAGTTATGAGAGCTCGTGCCCCAGATTACAGAATTAACGGCACCTCTCACAGAACTTCTAAAACACAAATCCCAATGAACATGTAACTCAAAAACAGAGATAGCTCTCCACATGCTCAGGAAGCCTTCCGAGACCTACCTCCCTTAATCCGTCCAAATCCATCATGAACCTTAACCCTACAAACAAACGCTAGTGGGATTGGACTAGGGGCGGTACTGTACCAAGAATATGATGCGGATAAACAAATCATCAGCCACGCCAGCGCAAAGCTAACCCCTACAGAGCAACGGTACCATAGCAACAAGCAGGAGTGCCTCGTTATCGTCTGGGCCATTAAGAGGTATAAACATTACCTAGAAGATAAACCCTTTATACTACTCACGGATAACCGAGCTATCACCTGGCTGAACACGATGATATACCAACAGACCAAGTTAACGCTATGGACACTCTTGCTCCAAGAATTACAGTTTCCCCTGGAAAACTGCCCGGATAAACAGAACGATCTCTCTGACGCGTTGTCACGCCAACCCGACAGCGAAAACACCAAATCAGAGACTCAAGACTAGGACCGGATGACTCCGCCCTTGGTCACAGAGCTAGCACCACCTGAACCCAATGCCCTACTAGTCCTGAAAAAGCAAGACAAACCTTTGCATGAGTTGGTAAAGAATGATCAAAGGCAGGATGTAGAGATCCAAACTCAAGAGAACGATTGTAAAGCTCAAAACACTCAAAATCGACCACCCACCAAATCAAATGACGCTCGTATTTGGAACGATCACTACGTAGAGTCACAGTGCGAACGTACCAGGGTGCGTCCACAATAATTCTCAGACACCTGCTCTGGAATGCCTGAATTCTCCTCATATACGCGTCCGCCAAGTGACCCCAAGCTGGACACGCATAGTCGAGGATCGGCCTTGCACAGCCGTGAGGCTGTTGCCCGACTAAGAATATCCAAATTGACAGAATCGTCAATCTAGGTCATCCTAGAAAGGGCTGATTCTCTGTTTGAGTACCGAGTCACTGTCGTGACTCTTAACCTCGTGAATGATTAATTAAATACCTGATGAGTGAAACCAATGAAATGAGCTGTAAGAAATACAGGAGTATTAACACATTTACACTGTGAGGTGAGAAATGGCGATTGTGAGTGATCGCGCTGGGTCTCGGGTGTAGGAAGAATTTTCTTTTCAGGGATGGGGTAGGTGTGCTTAGGTATGATGGTGAATTGTGGGTGAATCATGAGTGTCGTTTTCCGGGAAGCACTGGTAGGATTAACTTGCTTGGGATTTGGTCTGATTGGGATGGATACATTTTCATTCCCCATCTGGAGCTGACTACGGCGCCAGGATTATCCTCTGACCCGTAAAAAACCAAGTCGGTTATCCCAGTGGAGTCCGGCAGTGACAAAGGTGGTGTTTGCGGGGATGGTAGGATTTTCTTTTCTTGGGATTTGGTCTGAAGAGGATACATTTCCATTCACCATCTGGGGCCGACCCCAGCGCCAGTATTATCCTCTATCTAGTAGAAAACCTAGTCGGTTGTCCCAGTGGCGTCCGGCCTTGACTAGGTAGTAATGGCATGAAATGAGCGATTGTGTGATGGTCGAGTTTGGGTAGGAAGGAGGATGGGATGGTTGGTGGGTGAGGTTGTCGTCGTTCCCACTGGCGTAGTTGATTGTCAAGTATTAAATAATTTTTATTCCAATAGGAATGCTACATCTAGGTTTTTATGTTTTTTTTTCTACTAGTATTTTCAACTAGAGATTTTCTGGGTTTTTTATATTTTATTTTGGGTTTTAATTTTTTTATATATTTTAGGTTGCAATAGACATTAAATAGAATTAAGTGCTCAACTACGCCAGCCTGGGCCGTTTATGTCGTGGTTCAGTCGGGTCGTATTGTCCGAGTCCTCTAACAATTTAGTTCTCGTGTGTTTCGCCTTGCACAGACCGCGCCAACCAACTTTTATACTGCCTGTGCCGCTTCACTCTTTACTCCGTGCCAATGAAAACACTCCTCTCTATTCTATTGGCCCACTAGGCAGCTACTGTCTATTTCATTTTCACGCGCCAATAGGAAGCTTCCATTCTCTCAGGCCAGACAGCAGAGGAGGTTATAAGATACGGTGATTCCTCGGCAAGGTGCGGTACGTTCGAAATGTGACTCTGCATCGTGACCTAGAGATGCGTACCAACAGGAACCACTTCCGGAAGCTGGTGCAGTCTTTCTACGACAGAATTCCAGGTGCCACCAGTCCTATTATACAGGGGCTTGGGATTTACGTCATCGACCCTGGAGAGTGCCACCAACGTCCTAAAGCCCTGCTCACATAGTCGACAAGTGCAAAGCAGTGGTTTGGGAGGCTTTCACCCAGCCCCCCATAGAGTAGTGTTCCCGCACGTAGCCCTAAAAACCCTTATTTGGTTTACCAATATAATTTCCCCTACTAATATTAATAATGTCTTCTCTTTTTTTCAGAACCTTCTCGAAATGCGACAATCCATTTTTTTACATCCGAAAACCACACGGTGTGACCAATTGGTTGGTACGTGCTGGAATTTGCTCTCGTGCTCCCCTTCTGGATGCATCAGAGCATGCTATTTTGCTTCTGCTCTGCTTGTCAGAATGCAGAGTGGCTACCAAACCCTGGTGCACCACATGTTCCAAAAGATCGAAAAAATTGTCTAATGTGAAAAAAAAACAAAAAA
>CABFWB010003581.1:21633-54502 GCA_902151455.1 Timema bartmani | reverse complement strand
GCCTCAGAGAGACAGGTCCTGTTGTCAGTAAGATAGTTTGATGTTTGTGAGAACCCTCACTCAACATCAGTATTTCCATGGGGTAGTACAAGGATAGCTTTAACGAGCCTTTTAATCTAGCCCATTCTAGTTGGAAATAGTTCATTATAACACTATCTCCAAAAACAATTTTATAACCTTTGAGTTTCAAAGACACTGTACAAGCTTTTGGGCATATATCAAATTTATTCAAACAGTGTGACACATTATGATACGATATTTTGTTTTGCTAATTTACCAGCAAAAAGGAAAATCCACACTAGAACCTCTACAAACCAAACGGTTTCTTTCTTTTGGTGGTCAAAAAGTAGGAAAAGTAGGAGTTTTTCCTCAAAAGTAGGACTTTTCCTACTTTCCTACTGAAAAGTAGGAAAAGTAGGAAAAGTAGGACAAAAATGAGCCCTGCAATAATAACATATTCTTCATGTCAAAGGACACAAGAAAGTTTGTATATTAAAAAGTACATTTTATATAACACAGTAAAAAGTTACTTTTGTGGAAACGTTCCTGCATCAGCCTAGGGGAGAATAAAAAACCCATTCAATCCCTATTTAAAAACTTATTATTATAGTACCAAATCAACGAATTTACTATTTATTACAATAATCGTTTGTAGTGTGATCTAGTCCATCAGCTGTTATTTACACAACTCTTCTACCCCACCACTCACAAAGTTTATCACCGGCACATTAAACTTGTCACACACTTATTACGTCATACTATTTTGACGTCACTTACTCTAGGTAGGCCATTTTCCGTTATTTAAACACCTCTAGCTCGACTAGATATAGCTGTCCTTGAACTTCTGACGCGGTATTGGGGTTCCTCGCCGGATCGTCACTACTTGTTCTCCGCCCCATTCTGGACAAACAATGTTGTTGGGAGCTCCCATCAAACTTGGACCACTGAAAATAACCACTCTACTAGACACAGGCTCAACGTTGTTTCAAAAGACCTCTTGGGGATTATTCACACATGTGGATTAATTAAGGACTCAGAGAAATGTGAAATAGATTATGTCACCGTGAGTCTTGAGAAATTCCAGGTGGTAACTAGAATCAAGGTCTCGGTGAAAATCGTGGGGTTGGCTTGGCCATTGTGGTTTCTTGTCGCACTCAGGTTGGTGACTCAAATAATCTTGGAACGTGACTTTTCCGGGGGACAAGAACCACTATTGACGTGTACTTTGAAACGATAAGTTTCAAATCCCACCTGGGGCTCCTAGTGAAGCTGACACCCCTGTCTTGCCCTGATATTCCTGGTGCCACCGTGATCGAAGACAGACGCGATCACATACCCGAGTTAGAGGCTATTTTGGCTGAGTATCCTGATGTGGTCTGCGACCAGATTGGTCCCAATAATGTATTTTCTTATAGCATAGAATTAACTGATCACACCCCGGTTAGGTCAAAGGCCTATTTCTATGCTTCCCCTAAGTTCTGAAGGCCCACATTGAGAATTTGTTAGGTCTAAAAGCCCTTACGCTTCTACAGCGTTCTTAGGTCACCCAGGGCAGGAGCAGCATATGGTTGTCGACTATCGTAAATTGAATAAGAGAATACTGTATGAGGCTACCCCTTTGCTTACCATAGAGATGGCATTCTAGTATCTATACCAGGCCCAGTATTACACGGTCATAGACTTAAACAAAGCTTACTACCAAATCCCTTTAACTGAAGAATCTAAGCAGTATACGACATTTATCAAGCAATGTGGTCTCCTAGAATTCAATTACGTTCCCTTTGGTGTTTCAACTGGGGTCCAAATACTATCGCGGCTATTACATACCGTGTTCTCAGATATACAATTTAAGTAAGTCTTCAATTACCTAAATGACCTGGTCATCTATTCTAATGTAACAAGTTACATGTAACGCACCAATTAAGTGGTACTTACCCTCAGAACCATTTGGACACGGACTTATAGTCGCCAAGCCGCCTTTTTTACAAATTTATTTTCAACGTAATTTTTTTATACACTTTCAAAATTATTTGTTTGGGGTAATTATATTATAATATGGTTGTTTTAAATTCTAGTATTTGGTATAATTATTTCCTTTCTTTAAATTATCAATTTGGGCTTATTAAATTTTAATCACTCACTTTTTGGGTATGTTGGCTAGTATGAAGCCATGTTCTAACTTAATTATGATTGTCTCTTGTGGTTCCTATACCCGAGCTTTGAGAAATTTCTGAATAAACGATTTGAGAGTTTTAAGCATAGTTTTGGGGCTACGGTCATGTTACATTAGGAAAGGCGGCGTGGATTACCTGACAAATTTATGGGAATTTTACTTTGCAAGTTGCCACAAAATGGCTGGGCACTTTTATATTTGTCGTTCTATATTGTTTAAGAGAGTGAATTTACTTAATACATAGTTGTCATTTCTGTCGCCAGAGGTCGAGTCGCTAACATAATTGTGTGCATTTGCCTGACTATTAATCCTAGCATCTAACCTTTTAGCCGCCATTAGATGGCAGGGCAAGATTTAGTCAAAACTCACGTATGAGTGTTTGGGTGCGCCGCCGTTAAATGACATAATCATTGATGTTAATGTGTGTGCTTTTCCTAGATAGACTTACATTGTCACCATGAAATGGCATGGGCACCGAAATTAGGTATTGGATTTTAAGTGCTATGTTTCTTGTTTTGATACAGCTATTGCGTTGAATTCAATGTTAAATTATTTTGTATTGACCAAATTTCTTGAGCTTGTCAGGGTGTATTATATCTAAGGATTATTAATTGTATTGTTAATGGTAACATAGTATAGGAGCCACGAGTTGGCAAGTTGTTGATCCATCTGAAAAAAAAAAAATATATATATATAAACTTAATATCTGTTAATTTCTCTCATAATATTATAGGACCTTTTGAGCTGCATGATGGCGATAAATTAATCAAACCAACAGTATTTATTATTTTACTTTGCGGATCATTAGCTAGGTTTTGGACGTTGCCCTATCGCTATGATATGGTCTTGTTATTACTAGTTTCAAGTGAACAGGGTTTTTAATGGTAATCAGTTTGTGTGTCTTCTTAGACTTGATATTCTTGATGCTGTTTGGGCGCTTGTACTCTGCTCGAGCCAGTCATTATGGTTGTTGAGTACATGCAGGGTTCCTACAATATTAGTAAAAAAATTCTCCCTGACTTTTCCCTGACTATTTTCCCAAGTTCCCTGACCAACTTCTCACAAAATTATCCACTATAATTTTATGGTACTATTCATGTGGAAATATTAATTTGATTACATTTATTTCGGCCTCCTCCTCCCCTACAACCGACCTTGCCTCACCTCTCATGGAAGAATAAGAAAGCAGACGTCTTGCCAATCAGTTCAGGGAAAATAATGGAAAATAATAAAATATATCAAACCTTATCAAAAAGGAAAGGCTGAAATCCATATACATGTCTTGCAGAAAGCTGGTTTACACTTCAGGAATGGATCACAGGCTGCTCTTTTAAGTATCCCTACAGGTTTTGTTTTAAGAAGCTGTTGAGAAACTTAACGTGGTCCCAAATTTGTAATACCTTTTGAAAGAACGTTGCATTCTCTAATCACTGCACACCACAGAACTTCAAAGGAAAAGTTGTACACCCTGTCAACTGGGTAAACAATGCTTGACGAGCTGTAGAGTCAGTGAACAAGTAGTACGTGTGACACAATAAGCAATGTATATCCCAATTGACAGGTTCCACTCCTGTTCTCAAGGAACCATGAACAACATGAAGCTCACATGTCCCCAGATTTATCAAAATACATACTTCATTGTCTGTGACAGATTTTATGTGTTCCTGAAGAAGCGTTATAAACTTTAGATTGACATTTGGGCCATCCATTGACACTTGTATCAACTTAGAGAGTAGAAGAAGAGAAATACCATCAGAGAAATGCTTAAGTAATTCTTCAGCGGTGCTTCTATCGAAAAAAAAAACACTGTCCAAGCAATGACTGACAACTTTATGATTTTTCTTGTCCCAGAATCTGAATACAATGTCCATTTGGCCTCATTGAATAACTTTATTCAATGCTTCATCAAAACAAATTACAAAGTTGTTACATGATTTTAGGTAGTCCAGTAAATTGTTATGAAAGAATGGAGCCAAGCCATTCACAATGCAATATGCAGCCTTGTCTCCACCAAGATTAAAGGCACTGGCAATGGAACACTCGGGAAACATAAACTGAAAAATTGTACATAAATTATTGTACGAATTGAAATACATTTTTTGTCAACAACTTGCAAAGCCCAAATGTCTTCTGCCTTATTTATATTATCTTTCATAACAAAAGTGTTAGGGTTTCTTCGAGCCACTACACTACTTACACTTTGGCAACACCTTCCTTCTGCGGCTTTACAATTTCCGATGAAATTGAAGTGTGACATGAATTGTCATTTCCCTGACTTTTCTTAAGCTTCCCTGACTTTCCCTGACTGTTAATTTTTTCCCTGACTTTCCAGACCGTAGGAACCCTGACATGACTCGCGTAGTCTTTGCTTTGTTCATACCAAGCAAAGTATTCTACTAGGCCTACATCACTTCTATCTCCCCAGTCTTGCTTGTTTGTACATGGCGTCAGTTAAACCAAAAATGGGGTCTACTTTATATTAACTCATTTTGATATGAACGGTTTATACTTGATAACTCTAAATCTTAACAGATTATAGGCCCAGCAGTGTTGTTCATTGTGCTAGTTAATAAAAGACAAACGTTGAAAAGATTCGCAGGTTGTTAACGGGTACTAAAACACTGGCATTTTTTTTTATGTTTTTTTTATCCTTGTGAGTGCTCAGAGAATTGCACAGTGACAGATTTGTTTGTGTAAAAAGAGCATTAAGGCTATGTACAAAGCTGGATAAAGTCAAGAATTTCCACATTCAGAAATTTGATGGTAATAATTCCCAACTGTGGAAACATCAAATGGAAATAATATTGCTTGCGGAGAAAATTATGGACATCATCAATGCCAAGAAGGAAAAACCAGCAACAACTGAAGTTGAGGAGCTTAAGGCGTGGAACGATTGGAACTAAAAAGAAATGTTGATAATTTCAACAGGATTTGAGTATAGTCAACTACAAACAGTCATCGCATGCAAGACGGCGGCCCAGATGTGGACTAAGTAATTTTGGTAGTGTAATTTTTGGATAGGTAGGTTAAACTTTGGTGCGTGCGCACTGAACTCTAGATGTTGTTACATTTTAAACTGGGTTATATCTATCCCAGGTCAGTAAGTACCAAGTTTTCTGTTTGGTAATACTTTGTCACATGTGACATTGTTCTATGTCTTTATCAATTTTGTCCCTTGGTTGGTCCAGACTTTTTCTACAGTTACTTTATTCTTGTCTATATATTATATATTGCTGCCTCATTTCCTCCTGCCTGGTGCCGAGTTTCCTCGACTCTTGCTCGTTTGTTTGTCCTTGCGTGGGCGGCTGCGCACGGTCACGACGAGTTTAGAGGTTCTAGCCTCGAGCTCGCTGTGGCACTCTTGTTCTGGGCTTGTTGATGAATGTTGTTGCATACGCGAGCAGGCACAAAGATGAGGTTTTCTTTTCGACGTACAGTTGTGTAACCGAATCAACTAAAGACTTGAGTGACTACATCCTAAGTGCCTTCTTCGTACAGCCCCTGTATAATGGCTTGTTGTGCCACTTCCCAAGTATGGTTTACGAACCTTTACTATCAACACCAGCGTCAATGGGGCTGACAAGAGTTGCCTCCCAAAGTGCGAGAGCTGTGGGCACCAATGAACAGTGCTTAGTTTAAATGTGACAGTGGCTCAGTCATGTTTTCCAGTGTTTGCAGACTCCGCTTTCAGATCCTCAGTATAACTTTGTAAACTTGTGAACATAATTATTGATTCTTTAATTCATGTGTATCACAAACTGATATGTGATGGTTAGTTATCCATAGGGTCAGTACTGATATCCGAATCAAATTCAATTAAGTAAAAAATGACAAGCTGAATACAAGAATGAAACTCGGGACCTTTGACTTTTAACGTCAATGCTCTATCACTGAGCCATCCTGGCTCATCTCATATCGAGAGCCATCTTTCACTGTTGTTGGTGTATTGAGTCTCTATGATGGCTCAGTGGTGCTCAAAGACAGCGGTCCAAGGTTCGTGTCCAGGTTGTCATTTTTCACTTGATCAAATATGATTATTTATATTTTTATTTTTATTGTGATAAACAAGACTAGGTATAAATATTAAGAAAACAAACCATTTATGCATAGTATATTTATGAGCTGATATTAATAAATATTATTTAAAATACTAAAGTTAAAGTGATTTCAAAAATAAATATCAATGGAATCTTGTGATCATGTTGTGATCATCTGTGCAGAGGGCTGTCTTCATGTCCATACAAAATCAGCTTGATCACCTTGGGATAGGCGTACATTGTGAGATGGTAGCAATTGTCTTCAATGTGCTGCAGTAGTTTTTCCTCAACTAGTTCCTTGTCAACACTCTTGGAGAATTTATCTAATAGCTCAGGGTATTTTTCATCCATACACTGAAAATGAAACAATATATATGAATAGGTTATGTTATTTGCAGTTGTGTTTTATTTAAGTAATTATTTATGAAAATATTCAACAAACAAATGGGGTAGTATAAGGAGACTGCCCAGTCAGTACCACTTAGCCTTAGGCTTGAGGAACCTGGTGGAGGTTGAGTTGAACCTCAGCGGAAACCACGTCAGATGCAGACGCGAGACTGGTCAGGGCCAAAACCAACACGCTTGGTGAGCTGGGAGTATGAGGGTTCGTGACGATGAGCTAAGTCACCATCAACACAAGTAGGATCAGGGAGGGTAACCATCAAAAACAGGTGTAGGCCACGACAGGCTTAGTAAGCTGGTGGTCGAAGTGAACAAAAACAGTATAAAAAATAAAGTTAAATGATGGAGTGGGATAAGGTGCGAAGAGAGAATTTGAATATTGACACACCTACTGAAAGAGTGGAAATGATGAACGAGGAGAGGAGGTAGTGAGGATAGGGTGAGAAGGGGAGGTGGAGTGGAGCAGTGATTCAATTATTAAAATGATAGTTAAATTACCATTTATGAACAATACCCAAAATTTACTACTAATGGTATGACATTGAACAGGGTGTTATGTCTCCATGGATAAGTGTATGAGGAATGCTTGGGAGGACGCAGTTGGTTTACAAATGAACAAAGTTAATGTGAGAGTGCTGTTATATGCACATGATGCCGTATTAATGGTTGAGAATTCAAGTGACCTGTAGAATGCGTTTAGTTATTTGTATGTAGCAACAGGCAGAATGGTTCATCGTATATAGGTCTCCAAAACTAAAGTGATAGTTTTTGATAAGGACAGATCAGAAAATGATTGTCAGCTTAGTATAAGTGAAAAAATGTTAGAACAATTGAATGATGTGTAGCTAGGCAGAATGTTCTGTAAAAATGGAAGGATAGATGGTAAAATCGACAAACAGGTGAATGCATCTCTGAGAGTAGTTGGATGTATGTGGAATATTGCAAAATAACAGGTAATATCGAAAGAGGCAAAGATGGCATTGTATAAAAGTTTGTTGGCGCCAACATTGTTTTATAGATGTGAAGCGTGGGTTTGTCAGGAGAAACACAAGAGCAAGGTGAATGTGGTTGGGATGCGATATCTAGGAAATGTATGTGGAAAAACTCGTATGGACAGTCAGTAATAAATGGGCGCTGACGGAGTGTGGTTTGGACATGTTGAGAGGATGAGTGTGCATCGAGTGATGAAGCAAATATATGAAGGTAGAGTGTGTGGATCAAAAGGAAAGGGTAAACCATGTAAGACATGGTTAAGTGTTGTAGACAAATGTGTGAAAAAGAGAAACATTAAGAGTTTAAGAATAAAAGAGCATGTATGACTTGGTGTATGGATGTTGTTGAAGTGAAGGGAGTATACAAGGATAAGGAAGTTTGGAGAAAGTTAGTGAGGATGGATTAAGTACAAAGTTGTTGTTTTTTGAGCTATATGCACAGTTTCGTGCCAACCGGTACATACGTGGGCAGGTAGGTATGTAGGTAGGTAGGTATGTATAAGAAAATAATTTTAAAAAAGAAACTTCTTGTGACATCTCATATACTAATCAGAATTATAGTCAAAATACCGTAAAATATAAGATTCTTAAAAAACTTATTTCACTTAATTATTTATTATATAGTGAAGAAGGTACAGGAAAGAGAAATAGGATCATATAAAAGGCAATAAACACAATTTGGCTTTTACGATGAAAATAAGAACACAGTTCAGACTTTATATTGCTGCCACTGGACAGGAAGTTGCCTCCCCTCTTGATGAGTTCCGATAGAATGTAAACTAGGTCAAGGGATTGGATGGTAATGATCAATTTTCTTCAAAAGCCAACCATTATCTTTTTGTCCAGTGGTAGCAGTGTAAAGTGTAAACGGTGTTCCTCTTTCTTGTACATTCATTCATCCATATACAACTAAACATTAATGAAACAGCAGAGTTTGGAAATTTCAATTGTAAATTTATTGACAATCATTTATTTTGAGCTACATTTATCACCAAGATGGCCTTTCAAAAGGGAATAGAACCAAGTGTCCTGTATAGCAAAATTCTCCAACTATTTATTGAGAATACAAATTGTATTCACAAACTAACATCATTGCATATAAATAATAGCTCCTTATATGTACGGTCTAGAGTTGGGGTACATGAGATAGTAGAGGAAGCTAGGATGAGATGGTATGGACATGTAATGAGGGTGGAAGGGAAGAGGATTGCAAGAAGATTAGTAGATATAAAGTATGTAGGGAAGAGACCGCAAGGAAGAGATGGGAGGAACAGATAGCAGCAAGTGTGCAAGTGAGAGGAGGAGAGTGCAGGAGGAAGAATGGTGAAAGGCCAGAGGGAGATGGAGGCATTTTATTAAACGGACCTGCCCACAGGCTGGAAACAGATCATGATGACTTATAGAGGGAACATAGAACCACAGACAGGAATTCCATGAAGCAAGGACCCAAGATGAGATTCCTCATAATATAACTCTGTTCCTGGGGCTATTTTCCTCTATCCGCGAGTTGTATTACATCAAGAAAACTGATAAACATTAGGTTATAAATGACACCATACTTTTTACATTTTATAAGATTCCTGTGCAGAGTTCCTAATTGTTCTGAATAATTTAGAGCTAATTAAATCAAGTTAAATGATAGTTCAGAGTGAATGATACTGATAATGGTTTAAAGTGGAATGATTTAATTTATCACAAACAATTTAACTTACTTTGTTCCATCGAGTTTCTTCGCAGGCCTTGTAAATGTCCGCCAAAATATTTTTGTCTGGACAAGACTGAAAGGAAACAGGCATTGTTTGATCCCGTTATTAATTTTCCAAAGCATTTCATAAGAGTACTAAAGTAATACAATATTTATTACTAAGTGAAACACAAACTATTAGTCCAAGACAAAGAAGATAAATCAGTATTCTACTGGGGAGCAGATACAAAATCAAATTGCATAACAAACTGTAATTAGTGGCACTGGTAGAAATTGAGCTGTAACCCCCAAGATCAGTGTCAACTACACTAGCATTAAATATTTTCTGCTATTTCTTACTGTTCTGAATTCTACTAAAGGTTCAAGACGAGAAGGGTGGATTCTAAGGTAATGGACTAGCATTTGCCTGGAGCCAAGATAGAAAATCCCATCCCAGATGTTGAGAATTAGAAATGTTGATTATGTTGAAGAATTTGTGTGTAAATAACCTATTGAAGGTGAAACTGAACTATCTAGAGGCTTGATGTATTGTCTATTCATCTGTACATGTGCATTAATTCAGGTAAAAGTATCGGTTTGTTTCAGAATTAGTCAACTCAAACCATATAAATGATAACCTAAAATATAATGATCAAAGTAATTTATAGTTTTATTTTTAATCTTCATTTAAATAATTCAACATTAATCTTATTTTCTATTGCTTTTAAAGTTGTATTCAAGAACGAAGCTGAGAAGTTGCTTGCTAAGCGCAGTGATGCCATTATGCAACACTACTACTACTACTACTACTACTACTACTACTACTACTACTACTACTACTACTACTACTACTACTACTACTATAATACTGAAGGATAACTTACAGTGGGTGAAAGCAGAAAACCTCTGATATCATTCTCAAGTTGATCAAAATGGTCTTGGAATATGAGCATGCACCATGGTTCTGAGAAATACTCGTAGAGGTCAGTGATGTCCCCTGATTCAAACCGTGTCACAAAGTTGTTCAACAGTCGCTCGTGTTTTCCATACAAGCGGATCATATTATTAACATCAATTTTCTGGAAGCATAAAACAGAACCTTGGCCATACTCAAGAGTGAGATCTTTGAGAGTAACTTTAATACATCCTTAGATTATTAACATGTAAACAAATTGGGTCAATTGGACTAGTATACACGATGTTCAACATGTGCTACTAAAACCTCATCACAGGCTATTATACTACTCACTTCTAATATAATCAAGTCTGCGAGCAAATCACAAACAAGGAAGAGATTCCAGATGTATTCATTCATCCCTATTTTAATCACTTTCACACAAGAAAACACTTTTAATAGTACCCAACTCATTTAATCACATAATATTTATATTCGAGGAAATTGTCTACCATTATATGCTTTTAATAGTAATTAAAACAAATATAGTTATCAAGAGGAAAATTAATATTTCCAGTGGTATATTCAATACTCTTCAAGAGTTTAAGAGTTTTGATATAGGCAAGGCCATGTAGTCTTTCCATGATGGGAAAGCAGGTGAGGTATGAGTCGGTCCTAATGCCCCCACTTGTGTCAAGTAACTGTAAAACTGATAGCAAAAAACACCATTATATTTAAAATTAGCATAGAATAGTGTTCAAAAATGACTTTGAGATGAATTGACCTAAAAGACAATATTTTGAGCCATGTGCCTGTATTAAAAAGTATTGTGATACTTACACGCTTCGTGTAGCAAACTATTGTTTCTACTTTTCTGTGAGAGTTGAAGTGAAGTTTGAAGTAAGATGGATGTTCTCCCTGGCAGTCACCTGTCACATATATTGTGCCCTTAACAAAAACATACAATCATTTAGATTAGTTATATAAGTACCGGTAACAGTCATGAAGTGATTGCCTGCCTACAAGATGTTCTTTACCTGACATTGATAACAACCCCCCCCATGTTCAAGTCTTAGTCTTAATTCCTGTCCAGTACACTAATGGGGTAGGTATGAGGAAAGTAGGAGTAAAAGATGGCGTGGAGGGAGAGTGGGAAAACATTTAGGAAGATTGGCCTCAAAATATTCACCAATCCTGATCTCCACGTCACCAACAAACCAAACATAATGAGTTTGATGTTGATTCTTGTTTCAGTTACTGTAAATTGTTTTATTATGATTGTATTTTGTGAGTGAGGTGTTAAAGAAGAGAATTAACGAGAATTGCGAGCAACATGATCTCTCAAACAAAAACGTTAAATTATCAGAGTTGGGGAACCAAAAGGAACTCTCGCAATCTCTTGGTTATTACCTTTTTAGTCTCTTCCATTTCTATTTAAATTTATTATCTAACTATAATAATTATCAGAGTCTATATGAGTAGTTATAACTTGTAAAAGTAAACACGCAATGGTCTAAAATATGGGTGACACGACTTGGTCGGATATCAGTGTGTGAGTATTTCATGAAAGAAGACTGAGCATAGATTCAGCATTGCATGTTTGATATTTTATTAAATTTAAATGTCATAAGATAAAACTTATTTTTTGTCCCTATATTAAAACTAATGCCATGTCTGTGTTTACCAAAAGAAACAAATTAGTGGGAGATTATATAAAAGTGTTTAGTTTAGTAAATATTATAGTTACACAGGAGTGCACCAACCCACTTCTCCAGCATCACCGTACACCCAATAACTCGGCTTCAAAGAATGACAGGAACGTGAAAATTTAACACCCTGTTAAGATTAACTATTTTAGTCATCCTTACAAAGTTGAAGTTTCTAGCTTAAGGCAGTTCATGAGAAAGAGAAATATAAATATGATTATTTTGGGACTCATTGACTCACTCATTCACTGAAAATCAAAACCTACTGGGAACTTCCAGTCAACATATAACTTTGAAAATTGCTACTAAGGATGTAAACCAAGGGAAAAATTACTATATCTCAACTTTAAGGAAAAACCTCTTTTCACTTTTTGAGCTAATTTTTAATATATACATTACATTGCTGCCACTAGACAAAGAGGTATTAATGTTATTCTTTTTACATGTTCCTATCTAAGTGTCCTATCATTCTTTACCAATTTCCTTTCCCTCCCGTTGGTGGTTTTTTGGTTTTCTCTTTTAGGAAGTTGCGTTGCGCGTTTCACACTCCTCCCTGATGAGTTCCGATAGAATGAAACCTAGGTGGAGGGATTGGGTGGTGATGATTGGTTTTCTTTGTCCAGTGGCAGCAATGTAAAACAACTTTTTGTGTCATTTTGATAGGACAAATAATTCAAAAGTTACTACTATGGTTGTCATTAATTTATTACAGTACCTACTTAAACAAACGTATTATTATATCTAGTTTTCATAAAAAGTATTGATATCCACTAAAAAAAAGATTATGTAAAACACGCACCAAGTTCTACAACACAAAAATCCTTAAATTATGTGGCCTCGTAAAGGAGCAAGGTATAAAAGAGTGCCAAGTTCAACTTGCAATGTCTTCCCAAATAACTTCTAATAATAAATAAAGAAGTTACTGTTAGATATAAACTTATCAAGTGAGTTAACATTTTTATGAACAAAAGGCATGTGCATCTCCAAATGTAATTTTCAGAATGACATCAAATGAATATATTCAAGCTGAAAGTGAATAGAACATGATGAGCTGTCACCTTCCTCACATTGCAACAAGTCATATTTATACAGAAATATAAACAAGACATGTTTCCAGTGACAAATAAGAGGAACCAACCATAGACTTGGACAAGGGAGAGAACTTGGTGTAACTTCAGAGTGAGACTTGTTCGCTAACAGTCTAGAACTCCTGATAACTTTGTCGAAAGAACTGGTGTTCAAGGAAAACATTCTTTCCGTTCTGTCGTGTGACGTAAGAATGACTTGCTCCCTTCAAGCTGTTGCTGTTGTGTGGTAAGAGAGGGGACAATAGTGAGTATTGGAGTTCTGTAGCTTCCTCAACACTGTAACATACTACACACAGTTTCATATGTTCACCATGCGTTCAACCAGACATAATCATAGCCAAGGAAGTAATCAAAGCTGTACATTCATCCTACCCTTGATTGTGGCTTAGTGTGAGTGATCAGACCCGAGGAAGCCATTTAACAAAGTCAGGAGCTAGTCATCTGTTTTTAACAAATGTTTAGCCCCACTTTGTTAGGTGACTAAAGATAACCTTCCACCCTATTTAACAACATTGCTAGCAGGAGCAAATAGTTCCCTGTTCATAGCAAGGATATAAGATTATTAGTATAGAAAAGTAAAAAAAACAAAAACAAGCTACTGCCACCAATACCTAAATATAGGTCTAACCTTTTAACAAAAGTTAAAAATCGCTCTTACTAAAAACAAGAGGTGATTTGAGAGTGTTATATAGGGTATCGACTCACATAACTCTCCTGTTGGATAATTGCTTGTATTGGAACAATCACGCCAGGTTTCAGCACGTGCAAGAAGTTTATCTTCCCTGGAAGCTGACAGTTTATAACCAGTGGCTTGGTGAATGTATGAGGTAAGATGTTATTCAAAGTTTCCCCTCTTCCAGTTGGTTCAACAGTTGGGTCCCATATTTTCAACATTTCTTGGGCCATCTGGAAATAGTGTCATTTTTACTTACACAAACAAATTAAAGAATGAAAGGACAAATAAAATATGGCAAACTGTTTTTTTAGCACAAGAAAACACGTGAGCTGAACCAATGTGCATGTGGCCTAAGTGTCAAGTTCCTTTAGAATGGTTTTCAGGCGAATGAGAGGTCAAGATTTGAATCCCGGTTGGTGTACAAAGTGTGTATTCTACCTTCCTTATCCCTAAAACATAGTATTTTTATCTTAGCATGACTCATTCGGCCTATGCACCTGTGTGTGTGTGATAGAGGGAGTGGAATGACACATTTACCGAGTTTGGACTAAAATCAGTCAGAGATAACACAGAACATAGATCAGTTTCAATACTTGGGCAACAGAGTAGTTACAAACAGGGCCAGCTGAAGGGACATGATCAACACAACACAATTTATGACCCTGAAAAAGCTGCTTTGGAAAAGTAAATTTCTCAAATTGTCACTATTCAAAATATTCCCCGTGCCAGAGAGACAGGTGCTCGAGGTGGCCCTGTGGACTGGTATGCCTCTGTTAGACTATTTTCAGTCTTAATCAACAACTCTTTGGAAAACATTCGTCAATCCTTGTTGCGTTTTCCAAGACAATCATTACGAAACCGGAATTATTTAAGGTAGTGTTCGAAAAGCAGCAAAGAAGTTACATCTGCATCTATATCAGATGCAAGTTATGCATGAACTTAAATAACCTGATAAGGAAAATCAACTACATTACTGCCGGTGGTTTAAACATTTCGTTCATAATGATCTTGCTATTATGGATTATGTTTTCTTCTCAGATAAAGTGTGGTTTCACCTAAGTGGCATGTGAACAGTCAGATTTCAGGATATTGAGTTCTGAAAACCCACACGTCTTTAACGGGAAACCGTTACATCTTCAGAAAGTTGGTGTATTACGTGCGATTTTGCGGAAAAGAATCATGGGCCCAATATTCTTCATGTATAAAGTTATGGCTGAACGTTACCATAATCAGTTCATATCACCGTTAGAAACTGATGAATGTGAGTCTTGTTACAGCAAGAATGGGCAACAGCGTACACAGCAAATTCCACAATGCTCATGTTGCAAGAAACTGTGTAATTTCTCGTGAATTGTGGCCATCTAGGTCCAGACTTTTATCTTTGGGGTCACCTAAAAGAGATTGTCTATAAAATCAACCCACATACACGAAACATCGAGGTATCTACAGCCAGCGTAACTGCAGGGACTCCACAGAAGGTTGCAGCAAACATTGTGAAACATACTGAAGCCTGCAGAGACGCTGATGGAGGGCAGTTCCAGTATTTATTGTAGACCATAAATTTACCTCTAACTGTTTCTTAAATAAATGTTAGCTTATTTTAAATAATTTAATATAATCAGTTGCGTAACTTTTAAACCATCCTGTAGGTTCAATAATTGTTTTATTTGAGGGTTTGGGGTAAGAGGAGAGGCGAGATTAGCTAACAGATTTACGATGCCATCACCTACTTAAACATACATTACTTATGGTATTGTTGTCAACTATATTTCTTAAAGAATTCAAAATTGGAAATAATTTTATAACACATAGCCAGGTACACACCATTTTACTGTACAGAGTTCATCGGTCCTCCATATTGTGTAATTTTTGAGTTATAAACATACTTAGCTTTGGCTTCTAGAAGATTACATTTTTGAATGTACACAAGATGACTTCATATGCCTGGACTTTGATCAAAGTAGCTTTAGTGTATTCACCATAGGAGTGGTGGTGGTAACTGACAGCTAACAGAAGATGTAATAACGATTAAAAGAAAAATATAATTTAAAACTAGGTATGGACAGAAATGACATTTTTACTGTGGAACAGTAAGACAATGAGTGAAAATATCGGGACCAGGACGGGAACAGGATATTATAAAAATGCTTTAGAATAATTTTAGATTAAAAATATATATAATTTTTTGAACTAATATGGTAAGAGTAAGACTTGTAAAAGATTTAAAATTACTTAACATAATATAAATAATAAACAACAGATTAAAAGTTGATAAGAAGGATGCTAAGAAGAACTAAAGATGACAAGGTAAGGAATGAAACCAAAATGAAAGACTCAAGAGTGCAGAGGAGTATGCGATGAATGAACAGAAGGAAGAGATTAGTTGTTGGTGGACAAGGAAGTGTTGCATAGATCTAGGAGAGGACTGGTGCACCATTCAAGAAGAAAAAATGGACAAAGACAGGCCAAAATAGAGAGCACTCACTAACCAAAGCTGCTAAACTGGAGTTGGGACATGATGATGAAGTGAAAGGTTAGTAGCATGAATAACAAGAGATTGATTACTCTGGTTAGATGTTCAAATCAAAGTGTAATATTATGTCACTTAGAGGTTTTATTGCAAGCTTGGGAATACAAATTTTAGCTTATGTTTAAATTAAAATTTCTATAAAATATGCCAATTCGGTTCATAAGTATTCTTTATAGGAATGAGAATTATTAAATATTTTTTAATTCATTTAAGTATTTTATCCTCAAGCGTGCTGGGAAAGGCTCAAACTTGGTTGCATGTATGGTGACTAGCTGGTGTTGTGTGTTCTGCGTCTTACCGCACTAGTGGGATAGGGGCGAGCAAGTGTGTGGAAATAGCATGGTAATACCAGAATATCAACCTTCCTGCTACTGGCAGTCCAGTCTGTTTTCTACTGGTCCACCAATATCAATAAGTTTTAAAATAAATAATAGAAAAAGTAGTGGCTCCAATGTGCACTATCGAAAAACTTGTGTCACAAAAACAAGCTCAGTCACATAATTGTGTTAGTATAGTCCCGATTTATTATGCTTGCATATTGATTTTAGGTACATTTAAAAACATAACACTATAACACTTTTATTATCATTATCATCACTATTTTAATGTATGCGATTGTTTACTCTAGGTCCTTTTTAGAATATTTTCTAATTATCTCGACCGCTTCACTTGGCAGACAACAAAAACAACAAAGAGGAGAGCCATAGCTTGCAATGTTTTCTAAAATAAAACAAGGAAAAGAGAATAAGTTGGCTTGTAGTCAGGCCCACTAGGTGCTCAACCCGGTTCTATTCCCCCTTCCCCCCACCTAGCTTTGGTTTTACAAAACTAAACATTGAACTGACAATCTACAATCTAACCTGAACTAGAATCACTGACAGACTCTTCATGTGTGAAATTTAACTTCTATATAAAAATAATAGACTTGATGGAAATTCCAAACACTTCGAAACGGAGGACAATATTGTGCTGAAGCAATATAATTAATGTAAGAAATGTTTTCAATTACAGTTAGGACCAGTTGTCATAAATTAATATTTAAAATTAATTTTGCGATGATCACAGGTTTTTGATGAGTATCACGATATCGACCGATCAGTTCCTCCAGCGGAAACCCCTGCTTGTGGGCTGGGCATGCACTAATCCTTAGTAAGGATGGAACCTCATGTGAATCTCTACATACTATACAGTACACTCAGTGAATATCACAAGTGGCTGTCACTGGACAAACTGTGACATACGTTACTGTGTTTGTTTCTTGAGTAAGAGACAAAATATCATGCTGTAATGTTTTCATAGTGAAGTTGTTGCTTCATTTTTTGACCCCTGTTTAATATAACATAGTCAAATATAAAACATACATTAAGTTTGTTTATCACAATTTTAGGAAAGTCAAGTACTTAAACAGTTAGTCGGTGGTAGCGAATTGTACAACACAGTTTCAGTTAAATTACCTTGCTTCCAACCTCAACAGCGTTGTAATAGCAATGATTGTATTTGTCAGCATACAACCGGCCCGCATACTTGGTAAGGGATCCTCCAGCAAATATGTAGGCATCATTAGTTTGGAACCTGGTGTTGATGACCAGACGTCCATTATAGACAAGGGATGCATTATTCAAAGCTGAACAACCACAACATAAACAGAGATGAAGATTATAAATGGTAAATAAATTGACTGTTACTCTATGATTCACATTTTATAAGCAGAGATTCACACTTCTATAGTGTCTTTCTTATTATTTATTTTAAATTCAATAAAAAATAAAGCTATCAATATAAATAAATTGATAGCATGAATTTAAAATAAATGTTTGGAAGATGCTAAGCTTAAATTAATCCAAATCATCCATGAGGACATTAATCAATCAAGCAACCAGTGTCTATGAACCACAAGCGTAGATGTCTCCCCTTTTCTAGCGGCAGTGACATCTCGCCAACTCAACCTGACAGTCGCCAATACACTTCAATTTGTCTCGACTTGAATCATTCTGGACAAACAAATGTCCCAATATCTCGTACAATGTATTCATTTGTGATACTTATAAGAAACCTATTATATATTTATTAGAACCACATTAATCTGAAATAATTGGATTAGCAAAAATTTGTGTTAAGCAGGAGAAGGTCTGCATGGAGCCAGTGAGTGCAAATTTTCCGCACATCCTTAAAATTTACACTCCTTTAACTTAAAGATAGCAAGTAACATCAACTGTAGTTTTACATTTACAACATATCTGTTTACAGTACTGCGGTAACTATTAGTTAAGCCAAAACTAATTGTGTTGCCTACAACTTGTTAATATTAAGCACACATTTTATCACAATTCTTTTTATCTTTGAGTATGTTATCAATAAAACCGATTTAATGTGACTCTTACCTATCTTTTTGGAGTACCGAGGTTTTACTGTATAGTAACCATATAGCTTGTATTGTTTTACAACTGTCATCTGTAGCACATAAGCACCAGTCACTAGTCTACTCTATCTAGTGTTATTCAAGATTATTTATATATACAACAGAGTTTATACTTTGATTACATAACTTATACTTATTTCTGGTTATATGTTCACTTTATATTACTTTGAATGTGTTTGCTTAATATAGTCATTTTTAATGCCAGCTTGGTATCAATGTTATTCAGGTATAGTTTCTAATTTGTGGAGGAAGTCGCAATTCATTTAAATAAGAATGGTTTTTAAAGATTCATCATTAACCCAAATTGTTTATCTATTATTAATGACAGTGATGTTCAAGTGCAAAATTTGTTGTTCACTTATTATTTTATAAAGGGAATGGTGGTTTTAGACTACCCAGCAACAAACACAAACAGTCAATCCAATCTTCCTCGCTGAAAGATTATATTGAGGACCTTTTAGACATGACAGTTGTCTGCTGTTGCAACGGCATAGTTATTTGTGACATTAAACTTACACCAACAATATTTACTAATGTAAAACTTAGAGGCAAAGTGCATCACAGGCAAACTAAAGTGAAGGCATAGTAAACAATGTCCTTGCACAATATATTCTATGAACATTTTGTTAATTTGAAGGAGGGAAGTCATTTCTCTTCCTTATTATTCAGTGCACTCCAGCCTCGACGCAGAGAGGTTGCGGCATGTCAGAAATGTTTATATAAGTATGTTTACTTTAGCAAACTTGTGGGCATGTAGGGTGTATTTATTTCTACTTCTGAGTTGTTATGTACAGGTGGATAGGTAACTGTGATTTAAGCCATATTTGGCATTACAACTTTATAACCCTTTTAAACGCAATCATGTTAGACCTATGTTTTTAGTGATCAGTTTGAGCTAACAAAACATAGTCATAGTGGCTAATTTGTCTCTTTCTAATCACTGAGCCCCTAAGAGCTAAACGCTGCTTTTTGAACCTTGTTCTTGATTCAATCTGTGTTTAAACATCGCTACACGGATATTTAAGGCTGTTCTATGAGTGGCAGTTGAGGTCTTTAGTACACAATTGTTACAGCTCTTGTTTATATTTGTGTTGCCTCTTACTGTGGGTTTTTCCCCTGGTATTACATGAGTGCTTAGCGCCCTTCAGGCTTTATTCTGACAGTATCTGTTATATCTGTGTACCGGAGCTTTTCCACTGCTCTAGTAT
Source organism: Timema bartmani (assembly GCA_902151455.1). NCBI lineage: Eukaryota > Metazoa > Arthropoda > Insecta > Phasmatodea > Timematidae > Timema > Timema bartmani. The sequence continues at coordinate 34,692 of CABFWB010003581.1, read as the reverse complement.
GTTTATATATGTCTCTCTATTCGGGTGTCGTTCCCTGTTAAGTTGAATCTTATGTAGGGCTTTCCTAATTAGGATTAGGCATCTCGATTGCCTCTTTGGAAGCTCTAAATAAACCCCAATCTTGCCAAGTCCGTTTTCGTAAATATATTTATAATGGTGATCACCTAGATTATTAGTTGAGATTGTTTATTAATTACATTCTCTTTGCGCTGTAATGTTCTACTATGTTTAGACTAGTTGCTTGCGTACCATACTAATAAGCAACTATTTAACTCTCTCTCTCTCTCTTACTTTTGTATAACAAGTTGAGTGGTGTGTACCTATCTTTATACATTTACTTTAGAAGATAAAAAGAGTTTCTTTAACAAATAAAAAATACACATACACATGTTGTTTGATCTTTAATTCACATAGTGTGAGAAAAACTTTACTCTCACTAATTTGGTTTTATTTTGCTTAAAACTAGTACACATTTAGTATGTCTGTCGCATCCTCCCACCTTGAGGATGATCTATCCTGAACATACTATAAAGTCTGACTGGGCCAATGACACAGAACAGCCCTTAAAACTAAATCAACTCCCTGAAATATGTCTCCAGACCTTCTTGTGTTATCACCAACACTGACCTCTGATCATCTCGAAGAATCCAGGATAAACCTGTACTAGAGTCGAACCACATGTGAACTCGTATATTCAGTATTGTAATATTATCTATCAATAATTGAATTAACCATCCTCCAATGAAAGCAGCCAGAAGCTCTAAACATGGAACACTTATTTAATTTAAACAGGCTATTCATGCTCTTACGCGTACTAACTGCATTGATAATCCATTATTGTTCTCCAATCGTAGGAAAACTGCAGCAGTATATGCATCCTAACTGGCATTACAAAATACACCAGCTTGCCCAATTTTTCCAAAACAACAAAGGATCTTATCTTGAAATGTCACACACCCATTTTTTGGAACGGTTCTTTTGAACTGTCATCCAATTCTTCATCCCAATGGAATATTTTCTTCCCAAAACTTTTGAATGAAGATTTTAGCACACAAAGTCACATAAATCATCCTAACGAGTCAAAATTAATCTGTTTGTTATTGATGACTAGCCAGTTCATGTTCACACTGAATGTGTCTTTTCTTTGATTACACACATTACCTAAAACAGATGAAACTTCAGTTTCTCCTTTCAATTCACCAGAGCACTCCCATTCACCAAGATGAATGCTCCTGTAAAGTCACATAGTCTTGATGGGTATCAACACAACATCAAAACTCCTACAATTGAATACATTTTCAGGGTGTCGCAGTGTTCCTGTCTTGTCTTCTTGAAACCACATCACCACAGATGGAAGGAGCTCAATGAGCTTAACACCAGCCACTTCCCTATTTGGTGTAACCCTTCATTCCTTAACGACAGCTTGGTGGACCAACCAAACAATGACTACTGGTAGCACCTTCTTAGATCTCTTCTATAATCCCTTCCTGTAACCATACACACAACAGGTTATCATATTGTTCATAAATGCCTACTAATTTCATTTTCCCAGTTGTAATTAACAACCTCGGTTCTACTATCACAGATGAATTTCACAACGCCCTGCATCATTCGCAGAAATTGTGCTAATAATGTGCTCCATCATTTCAGCTTGTCTTTCTTTCTTTTTTTACCTCATTTCAGTAGGATCCTGAATCCATCTTCAATCCCTAGCTTCCTTCACATCCATTGAGGTGAAAACGGTTGCCAGATTCGTACAATCTATATCCGTATCCTTAGGCATTTTACCCATCAAAGTCTGACCTAGATGAGTCCTGATAGCAACCAAACAATTTTTGAGCTGAAATTTATTCCCGGAAATAAGTTTACTGGCAGCATCGACTCCAATCACCACTTCATAAGTCCTTCTCGTTCACTACTAAAACAATGTTCTTTATACCATAGTCCTTTTATGCAAATGTTGTCTCCAATAAGAATATCTTGACCCAAAGCTTAAAGATTGCAGACATATTGTTTCAACAAATATTATGTAACTATTATGCCAACTTTCTTCTGTAAAGGCGCCACCGAAAAGTGAATGCCTCAATGCTTCTTTTCTCCTAACATCGTAACTTTTTTTTTGTGCCACACTAGAACTAATATATGCTCGCTGACTCCCAGTATCAACTAATACTCATCCTTCACACTCTCCACAACAGTCCCTACATATAAGAAAGCCTTTTTTAGTGTGCTTGGATTTGCATCTTAAATCTAGGTAACTTTTTGGTTATCTTATTGTTTTGTATGTAAACAATGTTTATTTTAATTTTGTTTCTTTGATAGTAAGTTTAACATTGAACTATTTATTTTGTTGTTCATTGCAACAATGCATCCACGTTGGAGATTCACTATTAGCATTCTTCAATTTGCGTCTTAAAATTAGGTATTTTTCCATGTAGATTATATTTATTTAGTGTTTTCCTTGGGGAGATGAGGAAGGGAATTGGGGGGGGGGGTGAATCTTCATGCGCACATTCACAAGTCTCATTCTTTTCTAGCATTTGAAGTTGTTGAATGTGTTGATGTATTGTTTAATGTGAGCGAAGCCACGGGAAAATGCAGTTATAAATAAACTAAAATCAACTGTGGAGGAAAATAATTTATATACTAGTGATATTTCCTGATTTAGGTGAAAATGCTTTGATCAATTATGGAAAACATTATTTAGAAGATAACTTGAAAATGTTGAATCTAAATATTTAATAAGCTAAATCAAAGTGAAACGTTATACAACATGGCAAAATATGCATGAATATTGTTGTGGCCTGATGTAAAATATATCATAGATAAAGATTATAATTTTATCTGAGGTATTTAAAGTGCATGTTCTGAGTCAAATGATTATATCAGCACATGAGAATTTATTATTTTGCCAGGGAAGGTATTTTCACATAACTTCCACGGTTCCTTTGCATGCCAAAATCAACAGAGGACCAATAGATTTACCTCCCCTCCAAAGGAGGTTGTGCTACAAATCTTTATCGCTCAAGACAAATCAGTCAATCTTGGCTAGGGTTGAACCCATGATCACCGGGTCCTGAGGCGAAAGTTTATAATGCATTAAGTGAATTAGGCAAGCTATAATATGTAATTAAATAAATATGATAAAATTGTAGAAAAGAAACCCAAACTAAAACATATTTACAAATATTCTTAAGAGTCTGTTGAAAGGCGAGAGAAGAATGGAACCTTGTAATCTTGGTTGATTGAGTGGCCTACATCCCAATAGCGAGATTATATCAATGCCAGTTTCTGTGGACCTGATGATCTTTATCTTTACAAAGCACACAGTGAGGAGATGTTTGTGTGGTGGGAAGCCACAGCCGGAAAACAGTGATAGCAGATAGACTTGGGCTTTATGGGATAATGTATTTTCATTGATTTGGTCTTGGAGTTTAGTGGCTTTGCTATTGTTGTGTGACTAGATAAAGTACTGTGACATTCCTATGATAGCTGGTTTTAAGCTAAGTTTTTTAGGAGTTAATTAGGCCTCGAATGATACTAATTTGTAAGAAGAAAATGTAGCATTTTAGAATTGAAATTTTGCACCAAAGGTGTCTAGTTTGTGAACGCCAGTAATCCTGTGGATTCGTGATAAGTTAGATGATAATATGAAAAGATAACAATAGAGGGAGAATATCTGGAATAGAATCTTTAAAAAGATGACAACCCTTCAAACACATTTTTATTTTGAACCATATCCAACTATTCATATTTACACTAAAGAAACCAAGTTATTTATCAGAATATTCAATGGGATGGAATTTAGTCCTATTTTGTTTTTCCGCTGTGTCTTAGTACAAGTTTGGGTTATACATACATTAATTAAGCTAATGAAATCATTATGAAGAAAGCAAAATTAGAGGAAATGTGCCTACAATTGCATAGAGGGAGAGTAGAAAACAATTTAGGAAAAAGCACTCTCAGCAGACACGACTGAGATTCAAACCCCTGTCTATTGCGAGAGTGACACATTAAACCATGCGGCCATCGAAGCAAGTAAACAAATCTTATATGTTCTCTTATAAGGGATCATTTTTATTTCTTTTTCTTTTTTTATGAATTTGGGGATACAATTAATACGTGGAAACATGCTTTACTAAACTACTTTCACACTTAAATTCAAACAAAATGTTGTACAGAAAATAAGCAGAATCTTTAGTAGGTTCATGGACATTCATGGCTAGTTCCTATAGACCAGCGGTTTATTTCCGGTACTACGTTGTGAGAAGCCAAGCAAAACAAGCAAATTGAAGTCGGAACAAGACAGAGCCTCATCAACTCTGATAAATATTTTCGGGCCAAGTCCAGCCAAAAGTAAAATAGATCCAAACAGTAGTTGGAGGGGTGGAAACACAGATTCAAGTTCATACAACCGGCGCAACTGTATATATCTCTAGGCATCAATTATAATTTATTATTATTTATTATTTGACTATGTAGCACAGCGTCTTACTACTCATTCGGGTTATATGCTTGAGTACTAATTATGCTAATGGATTAGGAAGCTCGAATTTAGAGGAAGTGAACCCGAATTTGTGTGGAAGGAGAGTGGAAAGCCATTTCGGGAAAAACCGCCACCAGTTCACCTGACTGAGATTTGAACCTCGATCTGCCCGTCCTCGGCAGTAAAGTTCAACACGAAACTAGCGCATTAGCCAACTATGCCACCAAGGTGGGTAGGCATCATTAAAAATGTACAGAAATAGTAAATATTATCTCAGGGGCACTCCAAATTACAGAAAATTACATAGTGGTATGCCTTTTCATAAAGTTTTGGAACCACTGCTCTAGAATAAACCAATTTTGTCCTTAAATTAATCCATATCTAATGTAAACAAAGAGTTTAATACAGACAGAAATATATCAAATTAAAAGCACAACCTCTGTTGAAGCCTCTAGCTAGAGCAGTGTTCCACAAACCGAGTGCCGCACATCGGGAACTGTTCTATCATAACCTGTGTGCAGTTATTATGGGCAGCAGCTGTGCATTGTCTGCATTTCTTATTTGCTCAAAAGCATTATGGTTTACCCAAATTATTAATGGTTTGGATGAAATGTTTCCAAATGTTTAAGAAGCAGGCACAGAAAGAGAACTTTAACCTTAAGAAAAAATAGCTTATACTTTTATTATAATTATAATTTACTGTACAACTGTTGGACTGGGTGCGTAATCATTTTATGCTATCGCGGCACATACCTAAAACAAAACAATGTGCCGCAAAAACATAGGGCTTATTAAGTGTATCGTGAACTTAAAAAGTTTGAGGAACACTGCTCTAGTTAGAGTTCTCTAAACATCCTGGTCAAATTCTTTGTTTAAACTTTAAATATGGCCCAGTGAGGGTCAATTTGTTGACATATGAGGTACTACGAAATGTATTCTTACCAGAGAAAGTCTGTAAGCTAACATCTTTATTCCCATAGAAGAACAGAGCATCACACTGGATATCAATATACTTGGTTCTGGTTTGAAATTTTGCAGAACAAACGTTTGATTGGTTTCGATTCATTGTCCAACCAACAAAATAGTAGTCTGAATAGATCATCACTTCCTTTTCACAAAGATAGGCCACAATCGCATCATTAACCTATATAAAACAAAATAGAACGTCACATTTTAATAACTTACAATCAACATATTCATTGAAAATGTTTATTTCTTGCACGTTACCCATCTGTCCTTTTGGATTGTTTATGGCAGTAATATAATTGTTTTAACACTGCATCTTACTTCCTGTTTGGGGTTTTAGGGATGTGGAAGGTTGAATTTAGAGGAAGTGTACCCACATTTACACGGAGGTAGTGGAACACCAAGTAGGAAAAACCACCCTCAATACACCCAGCCAGGATTCAAACCATAATCTCCACATCATAGGCTAGGCTATTGTGAGAGAGACGCCTTAAACAATGCGGCCACCGAAGAGAGTTACGTTATAACTAAACTTAGTGCATTCAATTCAACTTTTTTGTAATAAACAAATATATAATCACTCCCCCATCCTTTATTGTAAAACTACTTGCGTTTCTTCAGAGTTTGTTCCTTGCTACATTGCCATATTGCCTGTGAGTATACTGATAGATTACATTTAGCATTTCACAATGAAAGCACTCTCTTTCTATTTCACATTACACTTCCCAAACACTATTTACTTGCTCAGAACTAAATATGGTCTAAACTTGATAATGTGCATGTGCAATGTATTATTTAGTTCACTAGTGTGGTGAGATAAAAGGCTTTAAGAAGAGTTTATGCATAGCTTCCCATTCTCTAAATATCTTTCCCCTCTACGGACAATATATATCTACTTACCTTGATCTCAGCTTGGGGGAATAACATTTTGTTTGCATGTTAGAAACTTACTGAAACTCAAATAACTCTACAATAGCTCGATGGTGTGATATGTGGAGGAAATGGCCCATTCAAATTACAACCCACTTCTTACTGCTGTTCAAACCAAGAGGTCTCGCCATCACATTATTTTCTCCTTCCACCCAATAAGAGGCCGGGAAGCGGTAATATGACTTCTCCTTCATTTCCCCTCCCTGTTCGCCATATTCTGAAGCCAAGGCCACAGAAGTGATCACTTACTGTTCAACCACAAACATATGAGGACCTACTCTTAGAGTGTGACCTATGACATTAACCTTTGGTCATGTCAGAGACAGTATTGATGGTCTCACCGACGAGATTGAGAGATATATCAACATGGTAACAGTCTATATTTGTAACATTTGTAAGCATGGGCCATATATTACATTTCTTAGTCACCACTTCAGTAATTATAATTAATGTAACTTAATCATTTTGACTAGGAAATCATCTATGCTTCACTTACTCACTTGTAATTGTGTAATTGTGTAATTCCTCATGTTTCATGTACACTTGCAACGTGTTAATACCTTACTGGAAACTTGAATATTGTAATATTTTGCATAATAACCTTTTTATGTCAATTCTTAACTTTGGAAGTTATTGATTCAGTATGATTTGTTGTTTACTAGATCTATGTAAATTCATTTCGCTTCTGGTGAGGTCAGTATTCTAACAGAGCTTCTAAGTGCAATAGCACTAGTGTAGAGAATTACTCTTCATAGCGTTTAGGATAGTGTAAACTCAATTTGATTTTTAGGAAAATAGCTCTGTCTTTATTTAGATCACTATTGTATAGGGGGACTTTCAGGATGTTGCCGGTTGCGCTATTAATGCAATGCTGAGACTTTGTATTTACTTTGCCTCTCGGCCTTTGTTAGGCTATGTATAATATATAATAACTTATTAGAATGGTTGGAACACGCCTATTCAAGTCCTTGTTTCCAAATTGCCACAGAGAAGAGTCTATGTTATATTTCAGGGTTCTAAAAGTATTCGTAAAAAAATTCTCCCTGACTTTTACCCGACTATTTTCCCAATTTCCCAGACCAACTTCTCACAAAATTTCCATTATAATTGTACAGTATATTATAAATGTGAAAATATTAATTTAATTACATTTATTTTGGCCTCCTCCTCCCCTACAGCCGACCTTGCCTCACCTCTCATGGAAAAATAAGAAAGCAGACGTCTTGCCAATCAGTTCAGGGAAAATTATGGAAAACAATAAAATATATCCAACCTTATCAAAAAGGAAAGGCTGACATTCATATACATGTCTTGCAGAAAGCTGGTTTACACTTCAAGAATGGATCACAGGCTGCTCTTTTAAGTGTCTCTACAGGTTTTGTTTTAAGAAGCTGTTGAGAAACTTAACAACGTGGTCCCAAATTTGTAATACCTTTTGAAAGAACGTTGCATTCTCTAATCACTGCACACCACAGAACTTCAAAGGAAAAGTTGTACACCCTGTCAACTGGGTAAACAATGCTCGACAAGCTGTAGAGTCAGTGAACAGGTAGTATGTGTGACACAATTAGCAATTTATATCTCAATTGACAGGTTCCACTCCTGTTCCGTGACAGATTTGATGTGTTCCTGAAGAAGTGTTATAGATTTTAAATTTACATTTGGGCCATCCATTGACACTTGTATCAACTTAGAGACTGGAAGATGAGAAATGCTTAGTTAATTCTTCAGCGGTGATCCTATCGAAAAAAACACTGTTCAAGCAATGACTGACAACTTTATGATTTTCTTTGTCCCAGAATCTGAATACAATGTCCATTTACCCTCTTTGAATCACTTTATTCAATGTCTCATCAAAACAAATTACGAAGTTGTTACATGATTTTAGGTAGTCCAGTAAATTGTTATGAAAGAATGGAGCCAAGCCATGCACAATGCAATATGCAGCCTTGTCTCCACCAAGAGTAAAGGCACTGGCAATGGAACACTCGGGAAACAAACTGAAAAATTGTACTTAAATTATTGCATGAATCGAAATACATTTTTTGTCAACAACTTGCAAAGCCCAAATGTCTTCTGCCTTATTTATATTATATTTTTTAACAAAAGTGTTAGAGTTTCTTCGAGCCACTACACTACTTACACTTTGGCAACACCTTCCTTCTGCGGCTTTACAATTTCTGATGAAACTGAAGTGTGACATGAATTGTCATTTCCCTGACTGTTATTTTCTCCTCTAGCTTTCCAGACTGTAGGAACCCTGTATTTATGTGTATCAGCTGTGTGTAAGCTAATTGTAAATTAGTAGAGCACCTACACTTTATGTGCATTATTTGCGTTTAATACAAGTTCATATTATCATCAGTTTTGGAATTAATCCATTGTTGTTATTAGTTGTTAGCTTGGAATCATGTAGTTGGTTCAAGTTCCTTTGTCACTTGACTATATTGTTTAAAGATATTGATTGTTTATAATGTCGGGTTGATCACTTACCAGTTAGATTAAAGAAAATAACTTCATGTTAAACTTTAATTTGAGCGACTTACTGTCTAGTCTCCCCCCCCCACCCGACATTATGTTGGTTCTGAGAATGTTGTGGTTTGCAACGTATGGTCTAAACTGTTTCTTTGTCCTCACAAGTTACAGGTGTGGCATCGAGAGGGGAGATTCAAGTGGCAAAACACAATCCATTAAAATAATTTTAGAGGTAATCTAACCGCATTTCTATGGGAGGAGGTTGTGAAACAATTTACCCTCAGTAGACCCGACCAGGATTCAAACCCTGATCTCCTCACCATCAGCAGACCAGTATAACATGAGACTGATGCCTTAGACTGTTCAGCCACTGAAGAGGATAATATATTCTTACCATACCGATAGTTTCTGAGGTATAAACAAACACACGCACACATATACATATTTATGGAGTTCTTTGAAATTTAAATTCATTGTTATGTTCTTTGGTGGACAGAGATGTTCTTCTTTCTCAATGTTTCTTTAATTCAGTTAATTATTTAATTGATGCTCTTTGGTGGAGTGTTTATAAAACAATGTATATTATTAGTTTCACAAATCTTAGGTGTTTTAATTAAATTCATTTATTTCAAGATAAAAGAGTGAGACAGTCTGTGCGGTGCATTGTTCCATTTATTTAGATTTTATAAATGGATCAAATATTTTTACCAAGCAATCTAAAACAGTTTGAAGACAAATCTTATTAAGATTCGATCCAGAACAAACTGATTACCAACTATTATAATTCGATAAAACGTTCAAATTTTAAAAGTGAAGGAATGTACTACCAATCGAAATGATGTTACTTAGCATATAATTTGTGATCCCATAAAAATGGAATAAAATAAGTTTTTTACGAGACATTCTGGAACTGATAGCTATAAAGGTGGTATTGGCTCTGCATTGTTGCACGCTGGACATCCAAGGCCCTCACAGAATCAGAACAAAGATGCTCACAAATAAAAGAGGAACTTTTGGCAGTGGTCGTATCTTTGAGAAAATTTAATAATCAAACTTTAGGAATCTAGTCCATGTTAAGTCTGATCACAGTCATTTGGAGAGTTTCCTAAATAAGGGTATGGATAACATGTCACCTAGGTTACAGCAGTTAATGTAAATATAACATAACCATATCATACCTTCCAGGTAAAGAAATGTATATTGCTGATACATTGTCTAGAGAAGGGGTGCACAACCTTTCAACAGCCGAGGGCCACTTTTACTTTAACTAATCAATGGTGGCCATCCCCTATCCCCCTCACTTTCCAAACACACATCTAACTTTTCCAAATTTAACAAATAAGCTTGGACCATCGCTCTAGTTAACACCAGAGACAGCGATTGCTAACAAGGTAAATAAATATGACAGGAGACACTTGAAAGGAAAATATATGAGTGCACTTTAACAAATCAGTTTAATGTAACAAAAGGCAGAGATAGGTACAAAGAACATCTTCAGAACACAAACCAGTATACACTAAAACAATCCTTTGACTGTTCAAGTTAATTAGCCATACAGATTGTTAAATAACAAATACTCTCTAGGTGTGAGTACGGCATGAAGCGCCCACTAATTTGACAGACAGGTTAAGTTATGTAAGTTCCAATCTGTTGGCTGTCGGCTCCAGACATAGATGATCGGCCAAAAATATACAACAATTTTAATAGTGCATGGCAAGTTTAATTTCAATATTCTCGCCTTACTTTGTCATGAGCTGGCGCATGACCTATTGGTCTATGCCAGATCGGCGGAAACGACCCACAAGTTGAGCACTGAAACTGGTGAACAACATAATCTAAATATAGTAAATAACACGAGCCATGCCAGATGGGCAGAAACAACCCACAAGTTGAGCAGCGAACCTGGTGAACAACATAAGTTAAATATAGTAAATAACACGATCCATGCCAGAAGGGCAGAAACGACCCACAAGTTGAGCAGCGAACCTGGTGAACAACATTAATTAAATATAGTAAACAACACGAGCCATGCCAGATGGGCGGAAGTGACCCACAAATTGAGCACCGAACCTGGTGAACAACATTAGTTAAATATAGTAAATAACACAAGCCATGCCAGATGGGCCAGAAGTGACCCACAAATTGAGCACCAAACCTGGTGAACAACATTAGTTAAATATACCTAACTAGGTATTAACACTAGGCCCAGAACAATCTGAACAGCCCCTTTCCCGACTAACTGCCTCGCAGACTACAACATGGTTATGCGGGCTAAGTTGTGGGAACCATCCCCATTTAAACTTCTGGTCTTAAGGACCAAGCAGAAAACATGTGAAATACTAAATGACTTCACGTCTAGTGAACTAAGTCATAGAAAGCTAACCTAAACAACAAAGAATATTAATAGTGTGAGAAGCTAATCCTCTTGACAACTTATACAAAAACCTAAGACTCGAGCCTGGTCATATAGCCGCCTACTCCCCACGAACTTGAATTATTAATCAAACTCGATATTACTTTCACTGGTCCGGTCGGTCCCTTGCCGTCATCATCGTGACCACTGGTAGCGTTTGAGTTGAAGTGAGAACTTCGGAGAGTGTCGACTATCCTGAAGGTGATGAATAATTGTAATCATATTTTTGCTTAGCGAGACCAGGAGTTTTATAGTGGTTGAACGCAAAGCATCATGGGAAGGAAGGAAGGGGGAAGCAATCCCATTACTTGGTATTGGCCACGTAGGCCCAAGTAAACGAGGCTCCAACTGACTAGCCGGCCGTGCATTGCCCTCAGTTGTTGTTGAGGCTCGGACCGGTCAAGTGCAGTGCTTCAAGAACGGCGGGGCAGGGGAAGTCTTCTGATGGCGCCGGTCTTATTCCATGCAGTATCCGAGACGTGGTATGCCACACATGGAGATTTATACACGAATACACTTGCATTTATATTAGGGTATAATATATGTATCCTTGTCCGGGGATTAAACGCAACAATTTTGGACAATACAGGGCTAAGTTGGTTAGCCTGTTACAAGTTTATAAGTTATAGTGAGAAAATTATTTTTGAAAAGCGCTCTTATGAGTGATATTAAAATTACAGGTTAGAATTTAGATATTAGATTCCAAAATAAAAAATTTAATTTGTAAAGAAACACTTTATGGTAGGCCAAGTGAGAGACTTGACACTGTTTTTTATTAGTCTGTCAATATCTGGTTCAATGTTAGAAACAGCGATTCACAAGTTTCCCTACAAATGTTCATCAGTCAGACGGGAACGACCTCTTGATTTGATTTATTTCATCAGAGTATATTGACTGTCCACATAAGTAGGTGGTTCCGAATAATGTTGCCGTTTTTAGAGCATGATTATTCAATAATTCCATGTCCATAGGCAAGTATTTTTTGATAAAAATCCATTAAAGAAACTTCTGAAAAATGTTGTATTCAATTCAGAGTCACAGTGCAGATCAATTAACTCCATATGGGAATTGATGGACACTGTCTCAACATCAGTTGGGAACGGTAGAGCAAACACGTCAAATGATTTATCAAATTTTCTTGCAACCAATGTTTAAACTGATTTTGAAGATTCTCTACAAGTGAGGTATATTTAGTGAAGATAATGGGTGCTTCTTAAGAACTTTCAGCAAAACGTTTTACTTTTGGAAAATTCACCATTTGCCCAGATTTCAGTTGTAACGTTATCGATCATTTGATAAAGTATTTATGTAATTGTCCCGCGATTGGGCGACAATTATAACGTTATCGGTAATTGGATAATTTAATTATGTAATTGTCCTGCGATTGGGCGACAATTATAACGATATCGAAGATTGCGTAAAGTAATTGTCCCGTGGTTGGGCGACAATTATAACGTTATCGACGATTTTGATGATGGAATTGTCTCGTTTGGACGCCTATTATAATGCTATGGTAATGTTTGATGTATAATTGGTTTTTTATAGCTCCGTGATCGAGCGCCAATTATTATATTACGGTATTATTCACATATGATTGCCCCGATATTGGGCGACAATTCTGATGATATGGAATAATATTAGATATAATTGGTATTTATAGCTCCGTGTTCGAGCGCCAATTATTGTGATATGGAATGTTGATGATATAAATACAACTGTTTATGTTGTACACGCTTTATTATTTCTTTCTTTACACTTTGTTGAAATTAAACTCTGTATTGACTGTGAT
>CABFWB010003581.1:0-21397 GCA_902151455.1 Timema bartmani | reverse complement strand
GACGCTGTCAAGAGTAACCAATCAGGTATTTCTCTTCAACAGGTGCATTGAAAGCTAGCTTCCTATTGGATATAGGGAGCTGGCTTTTCTCGCTAGTTTGTTAAATACTGCGGAGTTATATTTTGAGAAAAGTAAACAAGTTTTTCTAGTGAAATCCTTTTACGGACTATTCTGCGAAAACGCGTGATTCTCCATGGATGAAGTAAAAGGATAATTTACATACGATACTTTAAAGAAAAATACCTTCATCCATGACTTTTTAAATATATGAGAGCAGTCCAAAAATCAACTACATTATACAGTTGTGATTGCCATAATATCATTTTATCACTTATCACTTTATTAAGTAAAACAAGTTATGGATCATATTTTTTTCCTTGAAGCTTTATATTTAGCTTGTTAAGATGTTAGGTCATGTCAACTAAAAGGATAAATCATACACCCAATCGGTGCTCCAAAAGTCCAAATCCTCACTACAACTTTTTTAAAAGAGAAGTATCTCTTGAGTCAGCTCATGGCCTCTTTTATGCATTTTTCCAGTAGTAAGCCAACGAACTTGTGTAAAATAAACAATATCGGCATATTGAGTCTAATTCTGACAAGAATTCTCGGAAATAATGATGAGTGAGTCTTCTGGACCGAAGAACATTTATTACTTTGACTACTACTTTCATCACGTACTCCACAGTAATGGTTTTTGGACAAAGGCTTTCTTGGTGTAAAATACAATGGCATACAACGATATCATTGCCCATGCCGATTTTTTTGGTGCCTTAAGGTCCCCACACATACCCTGCTTGTCAGTTGGATTGTTCATTCCAAAACTGATCGTGTGCGAGTAACGTCAAGCCTGGAATGACTGAGCCCACACTTTTAGCGTTCCTCTCTTTGTTGTTTTGTGTGCTGGGCATTGCTATTCATTTTATCATGACTTCCAATCCTAAATTAAACTCTGTTGAATTCATGGCGGACTTTATCAATCTGTACAAATCGGTTTAGGCTTTGTGGAAAGTGAAAAATAAAGAGTCTAGTAATAACTTTAACTTTATCAGAAAATGGTTGATTTAGTGAAAACAGTATACTATGGTGGAAACATTGATTTTGTTGAATCAAAAATAAATTCAATCCGAAAATTCTTTAGGAAAGAGTTAAAGAAGGTGCTGTCCTCTAACAGGTAAATCCACAGATGGTTCTTAAATGAGTTTAATTAAGTGTCATTAAAATTACAATTAAAATAATAAATTAAAATGAGTATGTATTAAACATTAATAAGTTAAATAAGTTAGTTTAAAAAAGTTTGAGAATTAAATCAACTACAATACATAAGTTATGTGACACACAGTAGCTGAGTATTAAAAATGTAACTAAAACTCAGTAGTCACAGAGCCAGAAGGTTTAATTCAACCCAGTGAACGCAAAAGCTTTGTGAATATTATTTGCTTCTATATGACACAAGTGTCCGAGAAAAGCGAGACTTAAAAAATTACAGTGGTGGAGGGCTGCGTGATGATGTCATCAATTTGGCTGCAACACTATTATGTAGTTGCCACATATAAATTCATAACTTCTCACCTATTTATGCTACAGCGATGAATATTTTTATAAGATCTTTGAAATGAATGACAAATATATTTTGTTGTCACATATTTTTTGTTAACTCTATTAGTGTTTGAGATAATTTCATTTGAACGCATAAAATCAGTGTCCACATTAACCATGATTTACTCAAAAACTATACAACTTTCGAAAAAATTAACAAGAACAAAAAAGTTGCATTATTTAATGATTAAGAAAATGTCTATTAAAATGGTCAACCAACTACGAGCCATTACTTTATCTTCAGATAATTGGTCACACTTGAAAGGAATGACTCTAGCAAATAGTCTCATCAATTACCAGGAGAAATTGAAGGACTAGTGTGAGCCGAGTTGTCTCCCTACATTGTTGGTCATCCTGACACACTTGTTGCTTTGGGAGCTTCTTATGGGTCGGACAACCATTACACACAGCTTGCAGCCTCACACCTCCTTAGATCAAGTGATACAAGATTTTGGTCCTTAGAGGAAATACCTAAGAAACCAGTTTCGAGTCAAGATGATACTGGTTGCTATTCAGTGACACTGCCTTTTTAACAAGATCCTCTTTCTTTAGGAAATACTTGGTCTGGTGCAATAAGGAGACATGAAGTTCTTGAAAAAAGACTGTACAATCAAGCCCTAATTTTAACAAAGAATATTGTGATTCTATGCAAGAGTACTTGGACCAAGGTCACATGCCATTGGTCCCTAAGTTAAGTTAAGAGTTGTATTCAATCCTAGCTTTAAATCTACATCTGGACTCGCGCTTAGTGATATCCTAATGACTGGGCCTATGCCTACTTAACTTGTGTGTTGATCCTGTAGCACTCATGTCAGACATCAAGCAAATAGGGATCAACCATGAACATCGTTTTTATCAACTAATTGTTTCTGGGTGCTTTTTACATCCGAGGAGAGCATGTTTGACTATCTATTCAGATTGTGGCACCAATTTTGTAGGTGCTAAGGCTGTCCTTGACCACTTGTACACAGTATTTAACTCGTCAGAATATAACATTGTCTTATCTAACCAACTAACCTAGTGAGGTATAGAGTGGTATCTTACCTCACCTCACTTTGGCGGAATTTGGGAGGTTGGAGTGAAATCTGTCAAGACTCATCTCTTTAGGGTTGTAGGAGAACAAGTTCTCACATTAGAATACTTTCACCTTGAATATCTCCAAATGCTTCAACAACGAGAAAAATGGAATACAGCTCTTAAAACTATTGAAATATGTACCATTGTTATAATTAAACAATACAGTCTTCCTCCTTTAAGATGGAATTGTTAGGGTTGCGTCTGTACGCATTGTTAGTGATACTTATAAGCAGCCAATTGTGAAGCTTTGATTGCTTCCTACTCAATAACTCCTTTTGAAGTGACTTATTTCAAGGCTGGCAGTATGTTTGGTCTTGGTTGTAAATTTATTATTTTAATTTTAGTTTTTATTAGAGTCCAAATGTAATTTGTTGTTGTTTAATGTGTTGCTTTGAATTTTTAATTGCCACTCTTTTTCTACTACTTCTCCAATGAGAGGCCTTCTCTCTCCCGATTGGACAGGCATGTTTTTTCCCCCTATTTTTATTTTCCGTAACTGGTAGTTGGCTTATGGCTCTTTAAGAAGAAACATGTTTGTTTAGTTAAGTGCTCATATTAGTTTGATTGTTAGGTTTGGTTGTATTCCTTGTCCTAATTATTAATGGTTCATTAATGTGTAAGGTTGGGTTGGGTGATAAATATTGATCATGGGAAAATATCGGCTCAATAAAGCTGGCTTGTCATTTTAATAAAGCAACATTCTTCAGGTGAGTCTTTGATTGTTCTATGTTCTCTACAGTCCACTTCTCGATTATGCAAGCTACTAGAATGTTCAGTGCTCGATTCAAAGTAAGCTCGTAGCTGTGGTCTCTCGGTTGAATAAGCAACCTAGGTATGACATTTTCACTTCTGACGAGTGGTTTGTATTGTATTATAAGTCACACAATGCTAAAGAAAAATAAATGGTACATACAACACACTTTCACAAACTTTCTCATATTGTGTATTATAGATTAAAAGAAAATGTTCATAAATAGATTTTTAGTAAACTACCCTTAAATCAGTTTTACTCATAAAAACAAACACATCATCTTGTTAATCACAATAATCACTATTTATTTATACATTTTAAATCAAATTGTTCAAATATATTTAACAAAATTCAAATTTTCAAAAATAAAAATGTATTCTTATTTATCATGAAAGACTATTATCGGATTCACATTTTAAATTCAATTTTCAAAGTCAATCTCTATAAGATTCAAATTTTCTAATATTTGTTGTAAGTGAACAACCCATAAATTAATTTATTTTTGACGAATAAAGATATATTATCATTGATATGTAAAATAGGCTCCCAATATCAATTTTAAAATAATCCAAAGAACATATAAAGTAATTGTAAATAGATACAGGTATGGAAGGGGAAGTTTGAATGCTCGTTACTAATCCCCATCCATCACCAAAAATACCCGTGTGTAAAATAAAAAGCTTTAAAATGTGTCACTATAGTTGAGCGACATAGACCTCCCTTGCCAAGGGCCTGATGTTAATAACAGTAAATACAAGGGTCATTCGGAACAAAGCATTAGTGGGTGAAGATAACTAGATACAAAACTATGATATTTGGTCGACATAAAGTGAATCCAATGTGTGATGATTTGTTGAAACACTTCAAAAACCAATAAGAGGCCTTGGTATGTTCTCTTTCCCACCCCTACTCCTCCTTAAGAAGCGCTGGTTGCTTTCAGATTCTGAAAGTGTTAGTTTTTAGCATCTAGTGTTAAATATTTCTTTTTTCAATCCTACAAATTTTCTTCAATGCTGGTTTTGTAAAATAATAGAAAGTAAGTGTAAAATACATTAATAAAATATGTACCTTGTAAAAAATACAAACCTAAAATTATTTTATTTAAGTAGCATGAAATGGTATGACTTAAGAAACGCCTCTTTTAAGGTGATTCGTCCAAAAACCTTCTTCTAGAATGAATATGCTATAACATTTTGACAGGGAATTTTTAACATGGTTGAAGGGGGTGTTGTTTGTAAAGGGGGGGGATGGTCAGGTGGAGTGGGAAAGTAATCTGGGATTGCCAGCTCTATGTTCACAACAGTGTTGTCATAACGCTACCTCTTTTTTCCACTAAGGAACTTCACTGTTATTTAGTAATTTAGAACATGAATGGTCAATGCATGGCTCACCCAGGATTTGTGGTCTTGAGTTTGAATCCTGGTTAGTAAGATTCATAGAATATTAATAATTCAAAATAATTAACTTATTAGACGTGTCAAAAAGTATTTATTGTACCGAATACTTTTAGGTCTATATTTACAAAATATGTTCTTAGAAGAAAAAAAATGTATTACTAGGCAATTTAATGAACTAATTTGAGTGGTGAAAGTTTAAGGGTTCTTTTATTATTCTTTTAGCACCAAGTCTTACTATCCATTTGGGGTATACTAACATGTACTAATTACGCTAGTTAGTTAGGGATTAGGAAAGCTGAATGGAGAGGAAGTGCACTCGCATTTGCATAGAGAGAGTGGGAAACAATTTATAATAAAACTACCCTCTGTACACCTGACCGAGATCGAACCCCGATCTCCTGTCTTTAACGATCTAGTCTACGAGAGTGACGCCTTAGAGATCATGCTAGCACAGGAGCAGGTTTTATAGTTCTTTATTTGTAGTAAAAAAAGTATTACTTTTCGTTATTATTATAATATTTAATAGAGCTCACGATTGGCATCTTACAAACCGGCCGAAAAGCTGTAAAAATGTTTGAATGCCCCGTAGGTCAAGTGGCCTACAAGATTAGGACCAACTGGTCGACAAGCTTATGCATAAGAAGGCAAAGTGATTGACAGCCAACGGGTTTAGGACCATGTGATAAGATATAAAACTGTTTGACACGAGAGGTCCTACTCGTGTACAAAAGTCGAGATGGATTCAATGAACTAATTGACCGTCAAGTTAATATCATTGAAAACATGTTCGACAACAAAATCGTACACAGAAGATAACAAGTAAAGTCTATGAAATATTATTTTTTAATAAAATCTATAACTCTAATAAATATCCACATTTGTGGTCACATGGTCCAATGCATCATTCACATTCCTTATTCTGCATATAGCTCAAACGGGAAGTGAGAAGCTAATAAAAAAAATATACAAAATTAGTGGATTTTTTTTAGCACTGCGTCTTACTACCTGTTCAGGTTATCCGCTAATTTTGTGGATTAAAATCATGATTAGTAAGACATCAATTTTCTAAGATGGTCTTTTTGGGTTAACCAGTTGGCTGTCAATCATTTTGTCTGCATATGCATGAGTTCAACCAGTTGGTACAAGTCATGTTCTACTCGTGTAACCAGGCCCCGGGACATCATATAATAGTAGATTATGAACCAGTGGTAACAAGGCCCCAGCAGGTGCGGATTCAGGGAGAGGGGGGTGTCAAAGGGTCAGTTGACCCCCTGTGAAAGTTAGAAAATTAATACAAAAAACAAAATGAAAGTTCAAATTTTAGAAAGAAAATACAACACAGATAAATTATACAATTGTTTGTCTTTTAACGCACAGACACCTCTTAACCCGGATTCACACGTGCATTATTCGTCTACGTTTATTCAATTTTCGATATGACTCATATAAGTGTAGAGAAAATATTCGTTTTCATGTACTAATATTTGTCGTGCATACTGAGTAACGAACATTGTTCTGCATTGAGATGGTAGACTACCACACATCAAAGAAGACATAATCACCTGAGAGCAGTTAATCCACAAATACCGAATATAGAGTATGTGTGGACAGAAAAGCGGTGGAACTGTGGGGGGCTCTGCCACCCTGGAACTAATTTGCCCCTCCCTGGAATAAATTTCCTCCTCCCCCAGATATATTTCAAATCCTCTGATATTATCAAATAGGAAGCTGAAATATGGGCTTAAATCAAACTCCAAATGACTTATATATGAATTCTATTGTCAAAAATATGCCAGAGAAGACCGCTTTAAATAACTACTAGACTAGAGGCATCTACCTGGCAGAAAAAGTCAGGGGAAGAAAGCTTTAAATAGCTTCCAAGGTCATACAAATTTCATAAATCTCTAGGGGAGAACTACACCGAATAGCTTCTAGATGCATTTCATTTTGAAGAATTTTCAGGCGAAGACACCCCAAATAGCCTAGTTTCTGAAATAATTAAATTTTCAAAAATTTTCTCGGTGGAAGACCACTTCAAAGATTATCTTCCAGAGTTATCTAACTATCCTAAAAAACTAAGTTGATGATCACTATCAATAGCTTCGAAGGGCATCCATATTTCAAAAATGTCTAGGTGAGGAATACTTTAAATGGTGGATTACAATTTATAAAAGTATCTAATTTAAAAAAATCAAGGCAAAGACTACTCATAGCTTCCAAAGTGAACAATTTTTCAAAAATTGTCAAAGGAGGGCCACTCCAAATAGTATATAAAAACTATCTGATTTTAGAAAATTGCATCACGATTCAAAACATACATAAGATCAAATATGAATGAGAAATTATTAAATGACTTTGAACAGAAATCTAACATTGTGAGTAGCTATGTTAATTATAATTATGATCTGTCCCCATGAAAATGATCTGGATCCGCCCATGGGTTCCGGGACATAAAACAATAGCAGATTGTTACTCTTTCAGCTAACAAACAGAGCTCTAGTAGTGCTACCACATCTAAATATCTTATAAGGAACATCAGTGTGCCCTTTTTACCCATACATACTGTGATGCATGTGTAAACATCGAGACATACACTGATGCAAAAGTGGACCATATGAGTCTAAACTGATTCTATCTCAAAATGCCAGTTCTATCTTTTGTGTTTGTGTTTGTTGATAAAGGACCAAATAAAGGTCAAATTACTAAATTTGACTCTACTGTCAACTTGAGGATTCCCAAGTGACCTTTATTACTGCTGGTTAATCTAATGTATTATTAGTCACACTCACCTTTTTGTCCTGACAGTAGGGGTCGATGAAGCCTGATTGTGGTATGGGGTCTATATATGTTATTGCTGGGCCCTTCACACCAAACTCAAGTAGAACATTAATACAGCAATAAGACTCAATATTGTGTCCGTACACTATGATGTTGTCTGAAACACAATATCAACAGAGAACAAGAATAGACCAGTTGAAACATCACATTACATCTCCCTACATAATGAACAAGTCGCTGATGGGAGAAACTTGAGTAATTCTTAAACATGCCACAAACTTTGAAATATGATTTAAACAAGACAACAGTTTGAAAAGTTAACAAGTCTTTGAATTACATAAGAATGAAATAACTAGAGATTAATTACTAAGAAACCTTCTAAAAGTTGTAATACTACAGTAAGTCCTGCTATAACGTTGTTTGGTTACAACGTTGTTAATAATCTGTGATCCTTTTTTTTTTACATAACGGCCGCTATTGGGTACAACGTTGTTTTTCAGCTGAATACGTGCCAAGTGTCAACCGCCTAGTTCCCGTTTGTGTGGGCCTAATAGGCCTATGAGTCATGCAGGTCATGGCAGAAATTTCTCCCCNTTTGTGTGGGCCTAATAGGCCACCCCTCCTTTTCCAAACAACAACCCACCCGTTAATAATAATAATAGTAATATAAATAGGTATTTTTACGCGGAAAAATATATTTTGTTTGCTTACAGTATTTTAAATTTGGAATATTTTACTTGAAAATTGAGACTTTTTGCACATGATTTAGAGACTTTCAGCATTACTGAGTTGGCAACACTTAATATGGTGCACGCTAAGCAGTTTTGTTCAAGCATCCGATCTTGTGTTTAGCTTTGTTTGTAGTTTTTATATTCTAATTACGCATGGGTATTTTGTTTATCTTACTTTTATTTTGCGTTTTTTATATGTAATACATTTTAAGTTCGCGCATGAATTGTGTTTACCATTCTTTGTTTTTATATATAATATATTTTTAGTTCTCACACAACTTGTGTTTATTTGTTTTGTTTTTTATTTTAGTTAGGGGTGGTTTTTATCTGTTTGCAATGGCGTCTAAACGCCCATGTAATTTATCTAACACTTTAATTGCAAAGAAAAACAGACGATCAATTAGTCTGGCTGTTAAAATGGACATAATACAGCGACTCGAATCCGGTCAGCGCGGTGTAGACATTGCTGCAGCTTTGGGCCTACCTGCAACTACTATTCGCACTATAGGGGAAAATGCCATAAAAATTAAGTGTAGTGTGGAAAACTTTTCAGGGCTCAGTGTGACAAAGGTTAGGCGTACAAGAAACGAGCGCATTGAAAGGATTGAAAAGATGCTTTTGTTGTGGATTGAATCTCAAAACCAACGTAGTGCCTCAGTTACTTTAGCCATTGTTCAGAGTAAAGCTAAATCTTTATATCATGACGTGTTAAAGCCTAAGGACGGGGAAGGCTCTAAAGAAGAATCTTTCAGTGCCAGCCGAGGATGGTTCGATGGTTTTAAGCACCGGTACAATTTTCATAATATTAAAGTGACTGGTGAAGCTGCAAGTTCTGACAACATTTTGGCGGAATCCTTTGTTGTCTAACTTCAAAATATCATTGAAGACGGCGGATACTCACCAAATCAAGTTTTTAATGTTGACGAGACCGGACTGTTTTGGAAACGTATGCCTGCTAGAACTTACATTTCACTGGAAGAAAAGACAGCACCTGGTTTTAAAGCTGCGAAAGATCGTGTCACACTGTTGCTAGGTGGGAATGCATCTGGTGACTACAAGACGAAGCCACTTCTGATTGCCAGATCAGAGAATCCACGGGCTTTGAAAAGAAAGACTAAGGAGCACCTTCCCGTTATTTACAAAACCAATAAAAAGGCGTGGATAACTGGTGCCATGTTCTGTGAGCGGTTGAAAGTCTACGCAATACCCGCGTGGAAGAGGTACTGTACGAAGGAGAATTTAGATTTCAGAATTCTCCTCCTCTCCTCTCACATCCTTATGACATTCCTGACTTGGACGAAAATGTGAAGATTGTTTTCCTCCCTCCCAATACGACGGCTCTAATCCAACCAATGGACCAAGGTGTGATTGCCACTTTCAAGCGGTACTACTTGCGGCGTACGTTTGAGCAACTTGTCGCAGCTACAGATGGTGAAGACAAGACCAGCATCAAGGAGTACTGGTGGAACTACAATCTCTTTAACGCCATCAACAACATATCCATGGCTTGGCAAGAGGTTTCCCATACATGCCTCAACGTGGTGTGGTGAAATTTATGGCCTGAATGCGTCACAGATTTTAAAGTATTTGAAGATATTGTGCCATTTGCAAACACAAACCTCCTCAACATTGCTCGTGAAGCAGGCTTCCAGAATCTGTAAATGGAGGACATAAAAGAGGTGGTGGACGCCGAGATTGAGGAACTCAGTAATGAGGAACTACAATAGCTGGCCCAAAATCCAAGCCCTGTATCTGACAGTGAAGAGGACATGCCTTCACACACATTTACTACGAAGAGCATGGATACTGCATTTCACCGCATTCAGGAAGGACTTCAGATGTTGACCGATGAAGACCCTGATGTAGAACGCAGCGCGAGAGTGCACAGGACTGTCATGGAGGGCCTTACATGTTACCAGGAAATATGCAAAGAAAAGAAACGTGCCGCTAAGCAACCAACTATCCACGCATTCTTTCAACCAATGGCCGCCTTAGTGACACATGAGGGGGAGAAGATCATGAGTGGTGAACCAGTCTCATCCATGTCCCGAAATTAAATGTATTCCTGTCCTGAGCTGTTTCCACGATATGATACTACAAGTATTTGTAAGTATTTTGGGGTACCTTGGAACATAACTGCTACACTTAACATTGATTCTTATGGGAAAACATAACTTTTATAAAGTTGTTTTCTATAAAGTTGCGTTTATCAGGAACATAACACAACGTTATAAGAGGATTTACTGTAGTTGTTGGTTTAGGTTAATGTGTTCATAGGGAAGTGAAGGATTATTGGAAGAAGGTTTCAGTTTGTCGTGTGTGGATGGAAACTTTAAATACTCTCTGTTTGTAAATAAACTATAACTAAATTGCCTGTTTTGTGAAGGAGTGATTTATCTCTGTCAAAGAATGCATGAACACACATGTATGTGTGATTAATAAATACTCTATATTATGGTAAGTAAATATTTGATTTTTTGTCATAAAAAACTTTAATTACAGTTTAAAAATTCTCAAATAAAAAAATGTTGCCCTAAAAATGGTTTTTATAACACCTGGATGGATCACAAAATTACACTTATTGCACAAAAATTAGACTTCAATTTTTAAAATAATTTATGTATTTTGGATTGGTACCCTTAAAAACTATACTTTTTACAGGCCTAAAAAAATAAGGTATGAAATATTTACATTGTTTATAATTCAAATATTATTAAATACAAAGAGCAAAATAGACATTATTTAGTGTATCGACCAGAAAATAAGTCACCCACAAATATGGCTGCACCCTAAAATTATGATCATTTTGAAAGGAAAAAAATATCTATTTGTGAAAATGAATTCTTTAGATTTTCTAATGTTCATATTATTAAGATTTTGCATTTTTTATTATAACTAAGTCTTAATCATTGCTGAGAAATACTTTTAAAATCTTGATCTACATTTATGTATTATTTATTAACACAACAATTTCATTCTGACTTCATTATAAATTCAAAGAAATTCTTTCGTTCCAAGTATCTCTTCGGTCTTTGAAGTCTTGGGTTCCTTAGAACATGTAACTCATCTTCAAAGTCATCATAATCAAATAATAAATCATCCATTTCATAAGATAAATAAATGTAACCTTACTTTAATAATAGCAAATGCCTTGGAAACAATATGGTGGAGTGTTTAACGTTGTTTGATAACTGGAATAGACCTCATGTTAACTTTACGAGCAATTTTACCTGGACATTGTAAAATCAAAAGTAGTGGTTTATATCACTGAGCCTTAGGTTAAGCCCTAACTATACCCTGATTTTGGTTGGAAGAACAGTAGAGAAAATTCAAACACTTTTTTTTTTGTGGCCAACATTGATAATATTTTACTAGATTATTCGTGTTATTTTATAGATATTGATAATATATATCAAAGGTGATAGCTGCAGATATAATGGCTTGATGCATAAATATATTAAAATTGTTTTAGTAACTTAAGTAACTAACTTCTACTGTTCTTTCTAGCAAATTCATACTATAATAAAATAACATGACATTGTAAGACTGGACCTTAATATCTGAATATTTTCTGAAAAAAGGTGGAAGAATCGTTTGTTGGGCAATCAAAATTCTTCAAATTGAGCACCAAATGTTTGTACAAATCTGTAACAAAACTAGTAGGCTATTAGAAATAAGTTTTAACACTAAGCCTCAATATTTATACTACACAATCGTATATATCTAGGATAATATTAGTATAGGTAACTCTCAAATTGTAAATGAATGAATGAATGAATGAATTAATAAATAAATAAAAAACTGGTAGGGTGGATGGCACAACGCAAGCATCCGGGCTAATTTGTCGCTAATGGCCTTGGCTTCTTTTTCTTGTAGGTATTCCTCTTTATTCTAAGTCAAACTAATAAGTGTTTGCTGCTTTTGAGATGATTTAAAAGCTGATGAGGATGTTATAGAGGAATCTTCATATAGGGTTACAAGATGCACACAAAGATTGCTTTTTAATGAAGATGTGGCTATAGTTGTGTATTTTTTAAGAATAATGCATGCATGTGGCATCATTTCCTTCCTCAAAATATGCCCACACTTTACTTATTTTTACTGTAAGCAATCAGACAAATAGTTTTCAAAATATTACAAATATTAAATAGGAAAGCAGACAAATATGTTATTAACTACAATTTTTTCATATTTACAACCAATCATTTCATTTTTTTTTACCAATCATGAGCTGTATACCATTTTATCATTTTATTTTGTTTGTTTCTTATACCTTACGACACATATTTCAAGGTTAATCCTCTAGGTCTCTATGCTCATTTATTAACGCGCAGTCCAAGAGTCATTTTAAACAAAGAGATGTAAGGAATGTATTACATCATCAGCCATCAATAGTTCCAATGACCCGC
Source organism: Timema bartmani (assembly GCA_902151455.1). NCBI lineage: Eukaryota > Metazoa > Arthropoda > Insecta > Phasmatodea > Timematidae > Timema > Timema bartmani. The sequence goes on along the minus strand of CABFWB010003581.1, from coordinate 8,655 downwards.
CTCGGTGGCGTAGTTGGCTAACGCGCTAGTCGAGTTGAGCTCTACCGCCGAGGACGGGGAGATCGAGGTTCGAATCTCGGTCGGGTGAACTGAGGGGGGTTTTTCCTAAACGGTTTTCCACTCTCCCTCCACGCAAATGCGGGTTCACTTCCTCTAAATTCAACCCTCCCAATTCCTAATCCATTAGCGTAATTAGTACTTAAGTGTATAACCCGAACGGGTAGTAATACGCGGTGCTAAAAAAAAAGTTCCAATTTACTACATTTTGGATAGGTTGATTTTTTTTTACTCCTTGAAGTGTTTATAAAATTTTCAACACTAACGAATGTTTTTGTAACATATTTTAAATGAGATTATATCGCTCATTTGCGAGAAGAATGACATAACTCAAAAAACCTGATTTTTCAGGAAAGGAGTTTCAAAGTTTTATATTAATAAAAGTGCTCACTACTCTTTTAAATATTCTTATTTACCATGGGCACTGATAACATCTTATTAAAGGTACCCTTAGCTGTTCATTCAATACAAATAATTATCATTTGCTAGTAAAACCTCCCCCTAAAAGCAACCCATTTTTACTTATGACATTCTTCCTGCAACATATTATTTTCAACTGTGAATTATTTGAGGTTATGTCATTGTTTTAAAAAAACTTTTTTCAAACTTATCTTTTCAACTTAGAATTATTTGCAATTGTGTCGTTGTCATAAAAAGATATTTGGCATTTGCTAATCTTTAATCACTCATAAAGATGATTCTATTGGTAGTTAAAAAACTAACCTGATTAAAAATAATGAAAATAGGAAAGTGAGAATACTTTATTAACACAATCCAACACAAAAACGTTCAAACAAGCAGTCCTACAGTAGTAATTCGTAAACTCATTCATAATTTTCTTTCAATATAAAAACTTATGAAAACTCATTTATTATTCTATTACAAAGCATTATAAAAGGAACTGTAATATTTTGGGATGAAATTTGTCTTTAATAATTCCAAAAGGTCAGCTTTCTTCCTCTCAGAAATTCCAGATTTGCGGTCATAGGCCTTCTTTAATTCGACTTCAACACTTTTTTTTACAACAATAGCTTCTTTAAATTTTGATTCAGCATACGACGTTTTGTTAAACAGGTATCATAGGGAGTCTTTTTGAACTTTCAAAACTTTTATGTCTATCAACTTCACTGCCTCATTCTTTGTATTCACTGTTAATTTGACTCCCATCTGGATATTCACTTCCAATCGTAAAAGTCTTCTGAGCACATTTCATACACGTGGAACAGTTCCCCTGGTTTTTCTAGCTCTTCTAATAGCCGAGATGAAAGATTCAGGATTACGCAAGGGTCCACTTTTCAGTTGCTTCTTTAACTGTCTCGCTGTTAGTGAATAGACTGAGTCGCCTTCGTTCTGTGTGTCGCCCTTTATCAAATATTTATGGGTAATGGACATGATTTTGTCAAATTTTTGCACTACAAACATGTACAACGAAATCATAAACTTGTTTTTCTGTTGGCCGGCACAATTGTCTGAGTAAAAGATTTTATCCACCTCTTTTTCGCCTATTGCTTTTTTTTCAAGTACTTGAAAACACAGGTATCCAATCATTAATACCTCTTTTACCGAAAGATTCACCTCAGACAAAGCGATAAGCGGTATTCTTGTGAAGATCGTAAATTGTAAAATTCAACACATTCGAATTCGAATTGTAATTTTTTTTTTAACCGACACATCACTTTCTGGTCATTGGAAAACAACTTTAAGGTCACACACAGCAAGTATAATACCAGACTTCCCTTTATCTACATCTTTCTCTGAGCAATATAATTCTTTTTCAATCAAATGATGTGTATATTTATCTTCCAGGCTTTCTTTTTCCTCACCTTCAGCATTATCATAAGCTGTACAGACGTTACACAAGTCCTTTTTTGGTTGGTATGAGCACGGAAAGTAACTTGCCCCCAATTGTGTGTCTCTCAACCAGCTTTAAAATAGATTCCATCGCTAAAAGATACATTAAATTTCTAAGCCAAATTTTCATACCATCTTTTTTAGGAGTTGTTGTTCAGAGGTGGAAACATCTTTAATTTCTAATGTTTTCGCGGCTTAATTTTACCATCAATTTACCCCGAGAAGCCATAAATACTGTAAAAGAAATAATCACGATTAACTTCATTAGTGTGAGTAGAATTAGTATTTAAAATTAGGTAATTAGTTATCAAGTCACAACCAAGAAACTAGTATCTAAAACCTATTGAGCTAAAATATTTTTTGGCTATAACGTCATAATTAAGAATAATAAAAACTAAATACTAATTAACAGTAATATTTATTCGAAAATAACGTCATAATGGAAAATAATACTGATTTCAATATTACAAAATGAAATTAGTTTTTCAGAATAACGTCATAAAGCGAATTAATACGACAACAAAACAATAATTTTGTTAGAAGAACGTCACATTTCAAAATATTCCCAGCATAAACTAAGTAAAATTTATCATGAAGAAAGTCTCAAGTCAAAATAATACGTTTTTAATGATTACAGAGTAAGCCAAATTTATTCTTACCTTTGCAGCATGGACGACTTAAGTGAAGATATGACTTTGTTTCTGAGAACGAAATAGACCTTACACAACAAACAAAAAGTGCTAACTGAGATAACACACTATAGAAATAAGGCATGTCACAAAAATGTACAGCAAAATAACGACATTACTGCTCTATCTCGGCCATTTTTAGAAATTCACTCAAGTCGTTCTTCCAGTATAAAGTACTCAAGATTCCCTTTCATTTTTTGCAATTAACTAAAAAACGACCATTTTTGAGTTATGTCACTTTTCTCGCAAATGAGCGATATATTAAGTATATAGACAATGGTGATTTTATTAACATATTTACAAAAAATATTTACTTTGCTTTACAAGATAGGAATGGGATTTTCAATAGGCTCGAGTCCTATTGATTATTTTCTAGTTTGGTTCAATTTGAGTTAAGAAATCGAATAATATAAAATTTGATACAACATCAATATTATCAAAGCTACTCTATGCATGATTGGGTTTCTCTTGTCAATGTTTTGTTGTTGAGAATGTTCTTACTTACATATTCTTTGACGTCTCATAATGCTCTTTACTGCCAACAACGCATGAAAGGCGTCAGACTCACAGTTGATATAGAACACATTGTGAGGACTTTCTGCTGTAGCGACCGGCTTCCTGCCAGCAAAGAATCGACAATTGGTATTAAATCATCCAGTTAGAAAGTGATAAATGATGAAAATAGAAATAATTCAAGTGTAAATACCTCTCTCGAGGAGTCAGCATCGTGTCCCCCGTGTAGGATGTGTCAACGTTCTGAAAAGTTTCACCTCCAAAGAGAAGCAAGTAGTCATACGGCAACATAGATTCGTTATTAATTATGATTTGCTTGACTTTCCTAAAATGAAAATTAAAAACATAAAACACTTTCAATAAAACTATTAAAGGGGAACCAAACTAACTTTAGAAGCAAAACTTGGTAAATGTAAGAAAGGTCAAGGGTAAAACCAAATATAAGTTTTATTTTTAAGTTTCAACTAAGGCAGCTTTCACTCATTTGAATTAGACCTACAATATTAATTTAGTCTTTGAGCAAATACTTTTTTAACTTTTGGAGATATATTTTGTTATATATGAAAGACAATACAGGTAAGGTGGATAGAAAGATATAAAAGGAAAAAACACAAAATGGCTTTTACAATGAAAACCTGAACAGAGTTCACACTTTACATTGCTGCCGCTGGACAGAGGGGTAAGGAAGTTGCAGTGCACGTTTTACATTCCCTTCTGATGAGTTCTGAAACGATGAAACCTATGTCCAGAGATTGGGTGATAGAAATTGATGTTTTCTTTAAGAGACAGCCATTACCTCTTTGTTCAGTGTCAGTAATGTAAAGTGTGAATTGTGTACTTTTTTAAGCCATATTGTTTGTCCACTTCACTGAACCATTTTCAATATGTAAAATATAGTAGCTCAAATAATGCGTGTTCAATGATTTTGTGACCTTTAATAATCAATTATATTTGATCCAACTTAAGAAAAATTTAAAAGGCGGCATAGCATCCCTGAAATAATGACTAAAATTAAAATAAGTGCACATCTATCATCATCATCATCATCATCATCATCATCATCATCATCATCATCATCATCATCATCATCATCATCATCATCATCTGTTTACAACCAGTGGTCGGGTTAGTTTAGTAAATACCTCCATCTTCCTCAATCCTTCCACCATTCTTCTCCTCTCACTTGAACACTTTCTGTTATCTGCTCCTCCCATTTCTTTCTTGAGCTTTCCTACATATTTTATCTCCAACTTTCTCTTTGATATTCTCTCCTTTTCAATCCTCATTACATGTCCATACCACCTCAGTCTTGTTTCCTCGGCTATCTCATGTATTACCTGTACTCCTATTCTTTCCCAGATAACTTCATTCCTAATCTTGTTTCTCCTCTTGACAGCTAACATGCTCCTTACAAACTTCATTCCCATGGCCTCCACTTTCCTTGTCTCTCCTATATTCACTGTCTATGTTTCTGCTGCATGTGTGACATTGGGTACAAAGAATGCCCAATGACATTTATTGTCTCCATCGCAGGTCTTCTACACACCTATAAAATAACTCCTCCTGCTTACCTTATTAGATCCTTTCTCCTCCCACCTTTTGCCTCAATCACGCTTCCACAATATTTTGAATTCTGTACTCTTCTCATCTCTACTTAATCTAACTTTATCATCCTCTTCCTTGTCATTACCATCACATTACACTTCACCATGCTTAATTTCATTCCACTATTCTTCACTCCCTCATTCCATTCGTGTGCTTCCTTTTACCTCATACCATCAAGTCATCTGCAAACATCCCTACTTTCTTGTCTTCTTGCCCATTAACTCCCACAAGCCCAGGTGTCAAGTGGTATCTAGCGCTGTGTGGTAGATTGTGGATTCACCAGAGTCAATTGAACAACAAGAGCTAATGATGCATACACTGGCAGTGGATAGCCCTCTTGGCTTGCTCTGAGAACGTCGCCATATATACCCTATGTTTTACTAGCTGTGAATGGTTTGCCTCGAAATCAGTCTCTGGAAAATATATGGTATATAGTATGGTGCTTAGACCTTCAGACACACTTGGCACAACATCAGAACGGATTTGACAACAGAATCTACGACATCAAAATGTAAAAATAATGTATATATGTTTTTTTTTGGCGTAAACTTATCTTTAATTATGTATTTTCTAAATTCATTTTTTTTGTGGTTCTTAAAGTCAATTATTTTGGACTCTAAAAATAAATTTATTTGCTTGTTGAGTGTCTTGGACTCTATAATTATTTTTGTAATTTGAATTTATAACTTTTTTCTTTCTTTTATTTTACCCTGAAAGTTAACTTTATAATTTATTATTTAAATTTCTATCGTCTGTACACTGACACTGTCATTATAATTTCATTCACAAGTCTTTCTCTTTTGTAACTGAAAGTTAAATTAACCTATTGGTGACTCAAAGTCATATAGTTAAATTTTTGGGGAACTGTCTTTGGAAAGTGATGATATAAATCATTCGGATTTATAAGTTGTAACATTTGATGACTCGAGTCATAATATTAAAATTTCTCTTTTTGAATGTAGTTTCATGAATATATTAAATACCATATGCGAAGTATTTGGAGTATATTGGTTTCTGACCTGTGTTGGTTAGGAATGTGTGATTGGAAATATTTATTTTGAAATTAATGTCAATCTGAGGACTATCGTTTATGAAATCTTTGCAGTTGTTTCACATTTTCCAGCTTTGGTGCATATAAAATAGCCGCAATTTTGTCTTTGGCTGTTTTCAACCCATCTTTCTCTATTAAAACCCTAAATACTAGCTCTTAGAAAAAACCTCATTCAACAGCAGACTCACACAAATGGAATACCCCACTATGTCTGCTCAACAGAAAATCTGATATACCACCTACAACACAACTACTGCATTGCTGAATACATTGGCCTCACCACAGGAACATTCGGACAACGGATGAATGGTCATTGTTTTGATAACAACCACAACACCCTGACAAACCAGTAGCACTTCATCCCCGAACACATAATACTATAGTACTTAGAGTTATACCAGCCCTCCCCAATAGTTTCAATGCTTCTCAGCTTTTTGTAGGTGAAAACTTGTTCACCAATATATTACTTTACTTTCCTTAGATTGCTCAGAAATATATAAGAATTTTTTTTATAGATGAAACAATTACTAAGTTGGTAGATGTATTAAGTGAAATAACACATTGTCAGATATAAACATTTACAAAAAATTAATAATGCATCATCGACTTGACCATACACGAGTTGATGAAAAGTCTAAATTATATGTTTACACATTAAAAATGTTGTTACAAAAACTTTGAGATATTCAATATAGTATGGTCAAACCAACGTTTAAGTTCAAATATGTTGTGAAATAAAGAGTATAAAATTAAAGGTTAACATCTGCCAAAACAAATTTAATGAAGTAATTGAGTGATGTAGAATAATCTAAGTCTTATCTGTTTCCTTGTCCCATTACTCGTTTATGACATCCAGCACTAGAAAGATGCTGGAGTACTTCATTCCGTTTACATGTTTACATGTTTAATGAATAATCTATGGAAACAAGGATAGATGGAATTATGGAAATGAATGATATGGAAGAAGTAAAAAGAAACTAATCTTCTCGAATCCGGCTCTAACGGGTCATTTTCTACGATGGAAAGTAGAGCAGGATAAATGAGGTTACAGGATTTTGATGTTTTTGGGTAAATGTTTTAATGTGTTGACAAGAATTTGATTTGAAAATTGTAATTGTTCATTGAGAATTTATTTATTATGAAATAAAGCTGCTTGGATGAAAAAATTTTCAGCTGTGTTTAATTTCATGCCTTTATGAGATAAGTGAGGGGGTTTCATACATTGGTCTATTGGTTTGGGTTGATGGTTTGTGTTTTTTAAATGGTCTGCAAATTTTGATTCAGTCCTATTGTATCTGAAATCAGAAATGTACTCTTTATAACGAACCCTAAAACTGTGCCCGGTCTTTCCTATGTAGATACTATTGCATTCACAGGTGAGTTTATATATCCCATTTTTATTGTATTTATCATTTTTATTTAAATTACTGTTCTGAAAATTGAGAAATGACACCTGAACTCTGGAATCGAACCTGGTACCTTTGGCTTAGTACGCCAATGCTCTAACCACTGAGCTATCCAATATTCGTCCCATGCCCAAGGTCATTCTTCACTCATATTTTAAGGCAGATCCTATGATGGTTGTGCAGAAATTGTCAGCTACAAGTATGTGATTATATTAATATCACGAGCTCTCAGATAACGCAGCCACCTTCGACTCGGTAGTTGGCTTATTGCTGCCATTTGGTTTATTTCGGACGTGTCAGACAGAAACATCTTGCTGGCTGGGATGGCTAGGCTATTTTTCTGCTCAAGAGTATGATTGTATCTCAACGTTTTTTCACCCCACGGCTAGTCCCACTTGGGTCGCCCACACATTTTACAGTCCGGTGGGCACTACACTTCTTATCTCTATCAGTTCTAGGAAAAGTTTGCTCGTGGCCTTGACTGATTACTGGTTAGCCAGCCTCCCAATTGTTTAAACAAACCATTAATGCTGCCAACCTGATGGCTGGAATTCACTATTTCATATAACGTTAGCAGCACCATCTATTTTGAGAGGTGAAAGCTCAACACACCGCCAACAAGGGTAGGCAAACCCTTAATGTGGATTATTTTAGTGCTTTTTGTTGGTTTAAATTAGTTTGTCAAAGAAAATTTACAATAAACTTTGTAAATATTAATATCATGGCTTAATGTGGATTATTTTAGTGCTTTTTGTTGGTTTAAATTAGTTTTTTACGCTATCAAGAGAACATAGTTGAGTTATGAGGGCTGTTTTGTTTGTATTTAAAATGGTAAATAGTTGCTAATGTCGTATTAGTGCTGTGTATCTTGGAAATGTGACATAATAGAGAGAATCTGATTTTTCCACTGAATTTAGCACCCGAAAATTAGTTATAATCCACCCATTTACAAACCAGATACAGGAAAAAAGTTTCAATTTGTTGACCAGTGTTATCAGCAGGTTATTGACAGGTTAAAAAGTTTTAATTTTAGTTTAAAGTAAAAAAAAAGTTACAATGTTAAATGCTAAAATGTGTACTTCTGAGATTAAAGCAAAAAGTTAGAAACCTAAATCTAAGCTTTCTCAATCAAATAAAGACATGTTTCGAGAGGGTAGCAACAGAAAATTTTAAGATATTGCGGGACTGTTTTATAGGTTTGTCTGTAAGCTAACACACATTTTTTGAAAACTTTAACTTTTTAAATAGAAATAACTTTCACCTACATTTTGGTGAAAACAATATTAAATCTTATCAAACCAGTTCATAGATAATGTGGTATTCCTGCAAAGCTACTCAGTGCTCGCTCAGCATAACTAGTTATATGTGAGGAGTTGCTTGATGCCTGAGTACTGTGTGAAATGGTCTCATATGACAGCACATCACACTCCTCCAGAGAGCTATGATTGGTTGTTACCTGGTGTGAAGTGGTGTGAGTGGCCAC
>CABFWB010003580.1:49527-76319 GCA_902151455.1 Timema bartmani | reverse complement strand
GCACAGAGCTATCCTGCACTATCAGTACCTTGCTGCACAGAGCTATCCTGCAGAAGGACCGGACAGGTTATCGACCCAGCAATTAACAGTAATATTCCTCCCAGTCTTGTGACCGCATGTGCTGGGTTCTCTGCACCAGGGACCGGCCGTACTAGTACACGTGGGATACATGTCAACATGTTTGACCTTGTCTCAAATGTAACTGACGCTTAGTTGCCTCACAGCAGCAGCTTGTTTACACCGGGATTCAAACCAGTGCTTGACAACATGGCAGGCAGCCCGTCCCCAGACTCTAAGTGATCATAAGAAGCTTCGGGCAGTTCTGTGTTCGGGAGCACACCTCTTGATGAGCGGGTAGTATCAGACATAAGGGGTTGAGTCATGCCTCCTGATGAGCGGGTAGTATAAGACATTAGGGGTTGAGTCATGCCTCATGGTGAGCGGGGGGTATCAGACATTAGGGGTTGAGTCATACCTCTTGATGAGCGGGTAGTATCAGACATGAGGAGTCGAGTCATGCCTCATGGTCAGCGGGTGGTATCAGACATTAGGGGTTGAGTCATGCCTCATGGTGAGCGAGGGGTATCAGACATTAGGGGTTGAGTAATGCCTCATGGTGAGTGGGTGGTATCAGACATGAGGGGTTGAGTCATGCCTCATGGTGAGTGGGTGGTATCAGACATGAGGAGTCGAGTCATGCCTCTTGGTGAGCAGGTGGTATCAGACATGAGGAGTAGAGTCATGCCTCTTGGTGAGCGGGTAGTATCATAAATGAGGAGTCGAGTCATGCCTCTTGGTGAGCGGGTAGTGTTGAGGGGGGAGTAAATTATAAATCAAAGCTAATAATGACAATTGAGATTTACATTTCTAGGTCAATTTTTCATATGATATAATCTCAGGCCTTGATTATAATATCAAAGTATTAACATATTTGGTCTAGAGAAGATTCAACGTTAGTGACACGTTCAACCACCAAGCGCTGAAGTCTATACGTGAGTGTGAGAAGAGAACTGTAATCTCTGTTATTGCTTTATTGTAACTCATTTGGTAATATTTCTGGTGTTAACGTCCTTGAGAGAAATTAAACTTGGGATATCCCGATTGCATTTGTTTCATTTAAATGGCTGGAATTTTTTCCTGAAATAAATAGGAATTGAAAATTTACCAAAAACGATAAATCTCCTGTAGAAGATTATTCTTCTCGAATCGCTACTCATTTTTTCCGACACAGTAACAAAACAAGGCCCATCAATTTTTTTTAGTAGTACTAGTATAAGGAAGTGTGAATCCAATATTTTTGATTTTTCAGTTTGCTTTGTACCCAAGAATCAGATCCAAAATGTTTCTCTTCTCACCCACTCTTCTTATGACTTGTTCACTTGTCCCCCTGTCTGTCCACCTGATCTTCTCACCCACTCTTCTTATGACTTGTTCACTTGTCCCCCTGTCTGTCCACCTGCTCTTCTCACCCACTCTTCTTAGGACTTGTTCATTTGTCCCCCTGTCTGTCCACCTGATCTTCTCACCCACTCTTCTTAGGACTTGTTCATTTGTCACCCTCTCTGTCCACCTGATCTTCTCAACTATACTCCAGCACTACATTTCAAAGCTCTCCAAGTATTTCTTTTCCATATTCCTGAGAGTTCAAGTTTATGCTCCATACAGTGCGATGCTCCAAATGTAGCATTTCACCAGTTTCTTCCTCAGTTCCAAACTCAGCTTGCTGGTCAGCAGTAACCTCTTCTTGTAGAAAGCTTCCTTGGCCTTGGTGATCCTCGACCTAATTTCCTTGGTGCAGTAGGTATCCTTTGTCAGAAGACTTCCCAGGTACTTGAACTGCTCTATGTTTTCCAACTCCTAGTCTCCAATTTTGATTTTCAGTGGCTATTCATTTTTTTAAATCACCATCACTTTTGACTTTTAAATGTTGATTTCCATGTTTTATAATAATATGTACACCAGAGGTTAATATATAAGTTAATTTGTTCTGGATTCGTTGATCGTAGATTCATATGTAATGCTAGTAATATAATGTATTGCCAAACATGTGTACATGTTTAACATTATAAAACCAATAAATCCTTACCAAAACAAAATAGTTTTTAAAAGGTATATCAAGTTATATTTATCCGGGAAATTACAAAGGACACACTGAAAAAAAAAAGCCCACATACTATCGCATATTGATAAAAAAAAACCACCAAATAATTGTGTTTTTATAATGTTAAACATGTACACGTGTAAAAATGTTTGGAAATGCATTATAATACAAGCATTACACATGAACTTACGATCAACAACTCCAGAATAAATTAACTTATATTATATTAAGCTCGGGTAGTATCATAAAACATGGAGATTAGAATAAAACCAATTGAATTTGTCCTGTTTTTAGAAAACATAAATTATGTGCAATACATTTATTATCACACCACAACAATGCAATCCAAACGGAGTTAATGTTGTGCTATCGTTAGACCTACTTGAAATATTATTATGTGGGAGAAATTATAGATGAACTCAAAATATTAGACAATACTAAATTCCCGCTCAAATTTTATAGCATAATCAATATAGTAAATATCCAGTTTAGTATATTTATAAACCATAAATGTGGATTATAACATTTTTTAACACGTGTTAAATACAGTGTTTTCCTTAATTTGATGACAATACATCCCACGGCGTACACCTGTATGACATATAGTATTATCTACATCTCACGGCGTCAATACTTTTAAGTGGGTTTAAGAAGATATTTAGAAAGTCCCCCTTGATGAATATTAAGGCCACATCACCGAGCTGTATGAAATGTAATATAGACTATTTATTAGACTAGCTCTTATTGTTTGTAAATATAGTTCTAGCTAGAATCTAAATAAAATTGAATCAGGTCTACCTTGCGAAAAGCATAAGTGAATTTGATTAATTACACCGCTGGTTCTAGTTAGAAAGGGATACCTTAATAAAGGTGCTCGATAGTCCTAACCCCATCAGGGCTGCCACTATTTTCTCAGTACAAAATTCTCTATATTTTCCAAGTTTACCAGAAAGAATTACTTTTCTTTTCAGATACTTTAAAACTTTAAAGTAGAATAGAATACAATTTAATTTGTCATAAAATTGTAAAGTCATGCGATGAAGGCTTAGAACAAGATAATTTGACTTTTGTGGGTAAATTTATACATTTGTTAAGTAAACTTATGTTTAAGGGAGAAAAAAGAGGGGTTCAGGGGTTAAGGGGTCTAAGACATGTTTTCTAAGCAGCTTGATTATTTTTCGGTTCACGTTTTCTTATAGATGCAAAGGCCAACCATTTACAAACGTGATGGGTAGTGTTCCAAACTCACAGATTATTTTTTAAGAGTTTAGTTGGGAAACTTCCAGCGTTCTACCAGTTGTTTACAAAATAAAATACCTATATTTTCCCACTGAGTGTAAACGCTGGTCATATTTATTTCTCTATCGTTTCAATTATTTAAATCACTCAAACTTAAACAAAACCAGCTTCGGTGGCCGCAACTTCTAAGACGTCACTATCACAATAGACTTGACTACCAAAGACGGAACGATCACGGTTCAAATCTCGGTCGTATGTACTGGGGCGGGGTTTTATGATTGGTTTTCCACCTTCCCTACACGCAAATGCTGGTGCATTTCCTCAAACTAATCCTTCCTAATCCTTAATACATTATTGTAATTAGTACATAAGCGCACAGACCAAAGTAGAAACGCGATGATGCGATAAGCGAAAAGAATAAAAAAAGTTAGTTTTGGTTGTTTGTTTTTTAACAGAACTAACCCACGTCATGTGAGAGGAGGAAGGGAGATTCTAGCTACGTGGTGCAGTCAGTGGAGCTTGAACCACGGCCTGTCCAACCAACGTCATGTGATGGGAGATTCCAACTACGTGATGCAGTCAGTGGAGCTCGAACCACGGTCTGTCCAATGAGAACTGTTCTCGGTCCAAGCACGAGTGGGCGTGTTCTTGAAATAGTTTGGGTCGCACCCCGAGGTTTGAGTGATTTCGTGTATTAATAGAGCCTTGGACAGGTGCCTCAGCAGGAAGTGCCTCACACAGATGGTCTCTTAACACGGTTACATGTCGCCCACTTGCGGGGAGCTGGGAATACTCGGGGAAGAACGCGGTGGAAGTTGTTCAGAAAGTAGATCATCCCGATATCGGGCAATCCCACCCTCGTCCTCCCTATAACAGACAATCTTGCTCTAGTTGTCCTAATCCCAGTCAATCCCCGCTGATAACTGGATCGTGCCTGTATTGTACACACACAGCAGATGTTGATGTCACTGCACACAACTTGTTATGACTGATGTAACGCAATGTAGTGGTCAACTGACCGAGGTCAACTGCTGACAGTGACAAGAAAGGGCTCCAATGATTCGCGAGGTTACAGACTGCGCTCCAAGATGTCTCTTACCAGCCACTGTACAGCCAATATATCTCTTACCGGCCACTGCACAACCAAGATCTCTCTTACCAGCCACTGTATCTCTTACCGGCCACTGCACCGGTTCGGTGATCAAGTGGTCTAAGGCGTCACGCTCGCAATAGACTGGACCGACGATTAATGTGAGATCGGGGTTAGAATCCTAGTCAGGTGTACTGAGGATGGTTTTATCTAAATAGTTTTCAATCTCACTCCACACAAATGCGAGTGCACTTCCTCTAAATGCACCCTTCCTCACTCCTAACACACTAATGTAATTAGTACATATACGTACAACCTGGCCGGTTGTTGAGACGCGGCGATAAAAACTAAATAAACAACAACAACCAGAAGACGTGACCTTGAGTACGGCCAGGTCCACAGACCTCAAGACTAGGCTGGTAGATTATTGCACTTCCTTTATGCTGACTAACATGACCCTTGTGTTACCATCCTGCTGATTCACGTGACCCTTGTGTCACTATCCTGCTGACTCACGTGACCAAAGTATCACCATCCTACTGACTAACATGACCCTTGTGTCACCATCCTGCTGACTCACGCGACTCTATTATCTCGATCCTGCTGACTCACGTGACCCTTGTGTCACCATCCTGCTGACTCACGTGACCCTTGTGTCACCATCCTGCTGACTCACGTGACCCTTGTGTCACTATCCTGCCGACTCACGTGACCCTAATACCACCATCCTGCTGACTCACGTGACCATAGTATCACCATCCTACTGACTCACGTGACCCTTGTGTAACTATCCTACCGACTCACGTGACCCTAATACCATCATCCTGCTGACTCACGTGACCATATTATCACCATCCTGCTGACTCACGTGACCATAGTATCACCATCCTGCTGACTCACGTGACCATAGTATCACCATCCTGCTGACTCACGCGACAACCATGCTCTGCTACCAATTGCACAGTATGGAACAATTCAACTTGTTTAAAGTGAAAGTGCCTCCATTGCTTGTGTTAGGCCTGGTCTGTATAGACTGACAGACAGAGGTATATACACATGAGAGGGGGGGAGGGTCACGTAGATCACCCCTTTATAAAACAAAGAGGCAGAGAGATGGGGTTGAGCCTAGTGAGGGCCGGTACTTATTTGAAACCTTAGTTCCAGGTGCAAGAATAGAGTGCCTGAGAGGACGGACAGCAAATGAACCCGTCCCCGTGGCCGGAGGCTCAATTTTCTGGCTAAGCATGCACTTTAATGTTCCAAATGTATTCATATTCCAGTAGTTTTCCAGATGAGTCACAGCCCTGAGATGTAATACATACCATATCATCGTAAGGAGATCCTCTTCAAAATAATCAAGGTTGTCAAAATAGCTAAGGGCGGGTCGCACATACATGTTGATCCTTCATTCACCGGAATGCCAATCAGATTGATTCTAAACCAAAGAGTCTGGGTTGCAACAAAGATAATTATGGATCAAAATCTCCGATTACCCGACCATAGATTTGAACAAATAATCAAGTAAAACAAACATGGCAACACTGTAAGAGGCGCTGTATTTGGAAAATCTGATTGTGAAACGACCTCAAGCCATACAGAAGGTTGGCTCTGACGTATATAAACTTTGTATCTGGATGCCGTGGCATTTCAATAAATTGCTATTTCGGACACTTTCCTAAGTGCTATTAATAAATATACTTGATAAAATGTACTCGTTATATACCTCATCTTTAATTTTTCCTCCATTATTAAATAAAAATTAATTTCTTTTCTGCAACTGCTCTGAACCTCAATCATTCTCTATCATTTAATTGTGTATTTGAAAACTGTCATCCAAAGACGCCATAACTAACATTACCATCCTTTAAAAATAAGTCATACTCATAATAAATATATAAAACACTAACTTTACTTTTATTTGTCACAGAAATAAGAATGCAACAATTAATTCAATTATTAAAACATATGGGCTATGTCTCCCATCAATAAGATGATCGGAGAATCAAACAGTTGATGGAAGAGAATTGTCCTGTTTGCTCGACCATCGCCTCTTACATCAGATTTGTAACCAAACCACTGATTATTGTCTGTGCAACTGGCCCTAAGTCTTGCACAGATTATTATATTAGTAGACTACATTTTATGGTGTCAGTGTTTAGGAGAGTTCAGTGATTCCATTAACCATGTGCTATCATTCTAACACTTTAATTACATCGTTACATTTCACAGATCTCAGTTATTGACGCGGTCCAATAGAACAAGAATTTTAAAATATGCACGAATCAAGGGTACGCGGTATTACGTAACACTTAAAGGGCACCTAGCCCTAGATCATTAATCGAGGAAAATTTTAGCTTAGCCGTTATTCCACCAGGAAGAACAACATGTTCTAAAACTAGCAGAGAAGCGAACGTGCCTTGTCAAGCAAAGTCAATCGTCTTATTACAATTGATGTAACTCTTTAAGGCCCTTTGCCCTGTCGAGTGCAAGTCTTAAACATATTTTGTGGGATGGTGGGCGGGAGGGTGAAAGGCGTGGCGTGGCTTCACAACCGATCAAAGTATCCTTCCGCGCCAACAAGAACAGATGAATTACGGAAACCGTAGATGGCGAAGCTACCGGACAGGTCTTGCGGAAAAATCATACGTTTGGAAATATCAGTTTTCTCGAGAACGAATGAAATTTTTATGTTAATATTTTCAACACCCATTCTAAGATAATGTATCGATGTTTTATTAATTGTTACATTTTCTTATTTTTTGTTATGAAACCGGCAGTTTTCTATTGAAAAATGTCAATTTTATCGATATTTGGTCACTTAAAATTATAGATGAGGTGTGTGTGTATATAAAAAGTATAACTTCTATTCTTGAACAAACCATTTCCGAAAAGAAAATTGCTAAACAATAAAAATTATTCAAGATAACCGTTTGTTCCCACGGCTCTGCATTTCCACGCCAAATGAAAAGGGCCGATCACCTCAATGTGGTGGAATCGTCGATAGTTGAGAGTTTCACATCACTCGAGACTTCACCTCTCAAGTATCGATCTATGGCTTCCAGCTCATAAGTACCCAAAGGAACGGTATACTCTTTTCCTCCGCAATAAAACAATTGTATAATTATGTTCGTGAATGTTCTGTATGGAATTGAGCGTTGATAGAATGATCATACCGATAAACCATTCTTCATAAAGATTATCTTCTCCCAGCAGAACTTTCTGTCAGATTCTAACTCTGACCTGACAGCGTATCATAGACATGTTTACCAGGAGGAGTAGTTAGCACGAGTATTCAAGGAAAGTTAGACCAAGATGTCCACAGAATACGGTATCGTACTCTTGATACTGTTTATGATTATAGATGATAGGTATTCCACCGAGATGTTGTACGAGTTCGAGCGGTAGTCTTAGATCACCGAAACTATCTAAGTTTTTCACACGCCCTCCTTGTTTATACACCACCCAATGCAGCTATCTCTATCCAGATTGATAAGGGCTCACTCGTTCATCCACAGTTATCCAGTAGGTAAAGTGTCTCTGGCTAAAACTCTTTTAAAGTACTGAATTTCTAACTTTTTAGCGTATTTGTACAGATCTGTTTCGTTAAGGGCTTGTCTAGATAGCGCTTAAATCAGTTTTTTTTTTTAGTACGGACGATCGCGATAGCCTCGAGTGTACGATTATGTCTCCGAGCCTCACTCAGTTGTTTCCTGTTTGCCTTGGCACTATGCACAGCTTTTGCGATCCCTGCGACATCTCCTAATGCGGCAATCAAAGGGAACATAGATAGGAACCCTTCCTTTTTATTCTTACTCTTCTTCGTACGACGATAGTTAGTAAGGCGTCGTTTATTCACACATCGATTAGGATGAAGCTCTTTTGTTAGGCCACTACCCATCTTAACTTCATCACGTTCGCTACAGGTCAAGCGGCAACTTTCTCACCTAACTTTGTATCGGGCGCGAATCCTCTTTTCCAAGCTCTCTGTAAGTTCTCGATCTGTGGTATGACGACCATCCAGACCTTTCACCTTGGAGTAGGCGATATCGTGCTCTCCGCAAGCTCGGTCCAAAACACCGGGATCACCTCGTTTCATACGTCTTGTCAACTTTGTACCTAGTCCACAGTGCCGGTATATGCGCTTCAAACGATAGTTTGTTGATGATCTTATTCAGCAGTCCACCCCCCTTTCTTCGTTTCAAGACACATACTGATAGACATGTACATTCTATAGCCGTGCTAGTTGACATGCGACTTATGAGACAGACAATTTCACTACCCGTGCGCGATAAAGATCATGATGAGGGTAAGGCCTTACTTCAGAGACACGGTACGTTGTTACCTGATACTATTCGCTACATAATTTGCGGGTGGACCTTCAAATTGCGGGAAGATAAATGCTATGAACAGTTTAAGGATCCAAACGGATTAAGGTTCAAGAACGTATAGGTTTACTCTAAGCTGTTTTACCAGTCCAAGTATAAACGTTTATCTAAAGTCCTCGAACCCGTTGAGGAGATGGGCTATTTTCCTTTTTCTGACAACGATGAGATCACACCGTCATCAGAGTCCAACTCTGTATTCATTTTCGACGATGTCGCTTGCGATATACAGTGTAACATACAGGCTTATTTCAGTATGGGTAGACATAAGGCTATAAAATGTTTATATCTATGTCAGACCTACTCTAAGGTCCCTGAGCAGATGCTGAGAGATAGCGCTAACCTGCTCATCCTTTTCAAGATGGACGATACAAACTTGAAACATCTCTATGATGATCACGTCAACACAGATTTGACCTTCCTAAAGTTTAAGGCAATGTTTTAGTTATGCTGGAAACACAAGTATGATTTTCTAGTCTTGAGTAAAGATCACGAAATCGATAAGGGGCGTTACCGCTGCGGGTTCGATACCTTTATCTTACCCGATTAATATGCACGTTGATTCAGTTTATGGTGAGACATCATGTCATCCATGTCTAAATTCGGACATAGGGGGAGGAGGGTATACTACCGGACACCCCCCCAACATATCTCTGACAATGTCAGTGCAGTGTTCCTAGCGTCAAGGACGCAGTGACCCAGTCTAGAACAGAGGAGGCGACTTGGCGTCTGCGATAGCAGTGGAGCGACGCCAGCGTCTGTTTGCAGCGGGATCAATAGCGGCGAGTGTGCTGGTGTATCTGTCCTCGCCGAGATGCTACAATACCTGGGTCAACAAACTTAACCTAGGGCACCAACACTCGACTCGCTGGAGGAGCAGTGTGAAATGTGGTGTGAGCAGACATTCCAACTTTGTGAGAATATAACATTAACCGGGATGCGGTGGAAACTTGACCCAACATTTAAACCCAAAACCAATCGACAATGACTCAAAATCAGTAGACAGTGAGAACCAAAATAAGCCGACAGTGAGAACCAAAATAAGCCGACAGTGAGAACCAAAATCAACCGACAGTGAGAACAAAAATCAGTTGACAGTGACACCCAAAATCATTTGACAATGAGACCCAAAATCAGTTGGCTATGAGACCCAAAATCAGTTGGCAGTTAAAGCCAAAATCAGTTGACAGTGAAACCCATAATCAGTTGACAGTGAGACCCAAAATCAGTTGACAGTGACACCTAAAGTCATTTGACAATGAGACCCAAAATCAGTTGGCAATGAGACCCAAAATCAGTTGACAGTTAAACCCAAAATCAGTTAACAGTGAGACCCATGATAAGTTGACAGTGAGACCCAAAATCAGTTGATAGTGACACCTAAAGTCATTTGACAACGAGACCCAAAATCAGTTGGCAATGAGACCCAAAATCAGTTGACAATGACACCCAAAATCATTTGACAATGAGATCCATGATCAGTTGACAGTGAGACCCAAAATCAGTTGACAGTGACACCTAAAGTCATTTGACAATGAGACCCAAAATCAGTTGGCAATGAGACCCAAAATCAGTTGACAGTTAAACCCAAAATCAGTTAACAGTGAGACCCATGATAAGTTGACAGTGAGACCCAAAATCAGTTGACAGTGAGACCCAAAATAAGTTGACAATGAGACCCAAAATAAGTTGACAGTGAGACCCATGATAAGTTGACAGTGAGACCCAATATCAGTTAACAGTGAGACCCAAAATAAGTTGACAGTGAGACCCAAAATCAGTTGATAGTGAGACCCAATATCAGTTGATAGTGAGACCCAATATCAGTTGACAGTGAGATTCAAAATCAGTTGACCTAAAAATTAATTTCATTAAATGTCACTTGGACAAAATCTATTTGTTCTAAAATTAATTTCGAATAAAAAAAATTCAACTAAAGTTAATTTCCCCAAAAGTCAATCTGCCCGAAGTCATTTAGCATAAAATACAAACTAAAAACCTTGGGTATGTTCGTAAAGTAACTAGAGATAGTTAATCCGTCTGATTGGCGGCGGCGGCAGCACAGGTCATGTGACATTGTGTTAGGATACTTCTTTAATTAAACACATCTAATAATATCAGATAATATTTTCTAATGGTAGCGATAGCAATGAGGATTTTGTTTTTGTTTTTATACAGTAGGCCTATATTATATTTATATCAGAAAAATAAAATAAAATAAATTTAATGTAATTGCTGTATTTCCTCATAAGCCAGCGACTTTAAACCTTTTTCAACGCAAGGCACACTGGACAAGGCACTAAAATTGTCAAGGCACACCATCAGTATTTTTTAAAGAGAGATGTTTTTATTAAAATAACTAGTATTATGATTGTGTTTAAATGTTCAATAGCTAGAAATCTATTTTTTTTAATAATGTTGATCATGAATAAAAAATTTTATTTATATTCCTTAAAAAAAGCTTCTTGCTTTCTTTTTATCTTCCCCCAAACTCCCGCGGCGCTGGTTGAAAAACGCTGTCAAATGCAGTAAATTGTAAATGCGTACGGTTTACAATAAAATGAAGTTTGTAAAAAATAAATGAATAAAAGTGTATTTATATCGATTGCATCGTTTACACGTATCAAGCAAGAAGTAGTCTTGATTAAAATATGGTATTCAAGGTGTCTACCATCCGGGAAAATCAGGGAAAACTGGAATTAGCCTGGAATTTGAAGCGATCGGGAAAAAACGGGAATAAGTCGGGAATTTGGTAAATTACAATAAAAATCCAGAAAAATGTTGTTTTACTCAAAATATGAAATACAATAGCCTAATGATTAAATCAGTAAAGTATAATGTGATTCAAACTGTCATATTTTTGTTTATAGCTGTGTAACATATTTTTAATTACTAGTAAACAGTGTTAGTACAAATTAAAAAAAACACATGTTTATTAAAATTTTAAAACTTTTTATTATTCATAAAAAAGATTAATAGAAAAACTAGGGGGGGGGGATTAGAAGAATGTGACATACTTTTTAGTCAGGAATTTCAGGAAATGATCGGGGATTTCATTGGTTAAGTTGAGTAGACACCATGGGTATTGCTTTGGTGGCCGCATGGTTTAAGGCGTCACTCTCGTGCTAGGCTATACCACCGATGACAATGGTGATCGGGGTTCGAATCACAGCCGGGTGTACTGTGGGTGGTTTTTACAAAATGGTTTTACACTTTACCTCCACGCAAATGCAGATACACTTCCTCTAAATTCAACTTACCTCATTGGCGTGATTAGTACATATGAGGAGGTAGTAGGGTGACCTGGCGGTCTAGGGGTAAGGTGTCAGACTTCTGTGCCGGGGGTCCAGGGTTCAATCCTCGGTCCCGACACAGATTTATCCGATTGCCAAACCCTTCCTTCACCTCTGCCAAGACGTGTATTAATCACAACTTGTGAATGTGAGGAATGCCAGGCCTCCACTTGTAGGTCCTCCATTTCATCTCACAATCACCCTACCATTACACATTAGCATAAGTGCGTATAACCCGAACGGTTAGTAAGGCGTTGATAAAAAAATAGGAGCCATAATACTATGTTGAGTAATATATTTGTTGTTTGGTCACAGAAACATTTTAGGTATATCAGACTGAAGGATAAAATAACACATCTAAATGTCTTCTCATGTTATAAAAATAGCTCTTTTAAAAAATAAAAATAAGACGTGGGTCCACCATTTTGTATTACTCTCCTGCAGTGAGGTCTATAATATGTAACTGGAGGATTAAATAAGCAGCCATTTCAAATTACCAAAACGTGACGTTCGGTTTTATTGCCCGCTAAAGACTGAGGGGACAGATCTGTTTTTTTTAATCTTATTGTTCTAATGGCGCAAACGTGTTTCTGATATATAAAACTGCCATTGTTTAGAAATGGTGAATTAATGTATCGGAATTTGGTGTACAAATACTTTCTTTAAACATTCTAAAAAAACATTCTAAACACATGTTAGTAAAAAGAGTATGTATTTTTTTAGCACTACGTCTTACTACCCGTAAAGGTTATACGCAGGCCCTATGAGAGGGGGATGCATGGGGTACATCGTACCCGGGCCGGGGATCTTAAGGGGGCCTAGAAATTTCCTGGGATCTCAAAAAATGTTTACATAATTAAAACTTGCATTCAGATTTCTACTATTAGTATTATTATTAAATTATTATTAGACTATAGGTATATAATTTTTCGTCTTATTTTTCCCAGTTTTTTAGGTTATAAATTAAAATATCATTTTTTTCTTTCTTTTTTTTCAGATAGGATTATTATTTTTTCCTTAGACAGGATTAGTGGAAAATGGAAGGGGGCCCAAAAAAACTTGATAAAATTCCTCTCAGAGGCCTTGGTTACACGCTTATGTAATAATTATACTAATGAGGGAGGTTGAATTTAGAGGACGTGTACCCACATTTGTGTGTAGGAAGCGTGGAAAACAATAACATTTAGGAAAAATCCCCCTCAGCGCACCCTGTCGTTGGCAGTCTAGTGCAACACGATGGGGACACCTTAGACTAAGTGGTCACCGAAACAGGTAGTATGTATTATTAATGAAGGAAACTATTTGAAGTGAGAGAATGATGTGTAACAAACTGTCAGTGTAAGAGTGTATTAAGAGCATTATACTGAATTGAAGTCTTAATCTAGTGAAGTGTGAAGTTATAATATTGTAAATGAAACTGTGTTATATTGTGAAATTACTGGATTAAATTATTTGCATAAGGATTTAAGTCAAATTTGAAAATACTCAGAAAATGAATTCAAAATTATTATTATTATTATTAGCACCGCGTCTTACTACCCGTTCGGGTTATACACACGTACGCTAATGTGTAATGGTAGGGTGATTGTAAGATGAAATGGAGGACCTACAGTTTAACGTGGAATCCGAACCACGGTGGTAACCACGGTGGAGGCCTGGCATTCCACACATTCACAAGTTGTGATTAATACACATCTTGTCAGAGGTGAAGGAGGGGTTTAGCAATCAGATAAATCTGTACCAGGACCGGGGATTTAACCCCGGACCCCCAGCACAGAAGTCTGACACCTTATCCCTAGACCTCCAGGTCACCTTTGAATTCAAAATTATTTAATTTAGAGTGACAATATTTTATGTGGGGTATTTAACGTGCACTTTCTGAACCGACTGACTATATCACTACACGACTTATAAACTAACTTAAATCTATAACAGACACAACACCCAGCCCCTGCCCGTTAATTCATTACAATGAAAGGGGGGAAACTCACATTTCATCAATGGGACATTTTTCAGCCATCCCAGGAATAAAACCCGGGACCCTTGGTTCAATAGACAGACACACTATCGACTGAGATAAGGTGTCAGACTTAGAATGGCAAGCTAGATAAATGGTAAAACCTAGAATACGTTAAAATTATTGTAAGTTAAGTATTAACATTAAGGTAAATATTTAGGTTAAAATTATATCCTTGGCTTTTGTTGGTACTTCGGGCATTCCTAGATATCGGCTCATAGACGTCTCTTCAGGTTTTCCTGATATGATACCACTGATAATATGGTAAAATGTTAGACGCAACTCTTGGCATAGTGGTCAGCACCCCTAGCTACTGATATAGAAGTCCCGGGTTCGATTCCCAGCGTTACCGTAGGATTTTTTCCCAAAAGGGGAACTGTCCCGTTAACATGATCTCATTGCTGGTACGACGTGTGGACAAACTCCAAGACAACGTTCTGTTCTCACGGAGCAGTCAAAAGTCTACATCCAGGCGCCCGAACTAGAGTCTAAGTCAAATATGCCATACAGTTTGCTAAAAAAAAGTGGCCGCAATAATAGCCTATTAATGTTATCTAAACATGATCTTTCCATGAAAATTGTTGTACCATAGGCAGCGACTAGAACAACTAACATTACTTTGACCCCTGGCCTAGGGAGGTCATTTATCTACTTTTAGGTCATTATTTAGGACCAAAAGATATATTTATGAAATATAGGTAAATAATTGAGCTAAATCACGTGATATATTTATAGAATAGAGCTCACAAAGTTTATGCATATTTTGAAAGGGTTTCCATTTGTGAATAACTAACAACCCCATTTCAATTATAGTCTGGTGCCACATTGATGGGAAATTGCCGTAGCTTAAATTAAATTTCGGGGGAGAGCGGGGGTTTGGGAGGGCACCCTCCCCCCCTAACCACCGGAGTCCGAGAAAATGTATCTATATTAAATGCTGCCCCCCAGAAGATATTTTGAGCTCTTTTTATGGATTCTTGTGACAACCATTTAAACAATGTAAGTTTGATGAACTACTTTTTTAAAGTTTATAGTGGGTGGTTATAATTAACATCCTTCAAATGAGCTAAATTTAACTCAAACATTACCCTTTGATTCATTAATAAAGGCCGAGTAAAATGCGTAGCATGTTTAAATAAACAGTTTTATTGTGATATCTAGAAGTGTGTTGACATTTTCTCCTTGTAAAGCGAGCCACAGTTTTTACGCGTGTGGAGCTAAATTCTACATAAATTCAAGTTTGCAGGAAAACAGTAACTAAGGAAGGCAGTGTTAAATAAGTCGTAAGCCTAGCCTTAAAATGTGTTACAAGACATATTCTGTGCTTTGTTATTATTTGGTTCTGCTTTCTAATATGATTTAAGTTTTTATTGAAAATTATTTGGGATCGAGGTAACGAGCCAGAACCGTGTTTGTCTGCCCCATTGGGAGGAAAACATACTTGTACTCGACATTATGTTGGTGTTGTCGCAACATGTCACGTGCGTGCAACACCGGATGTGACAACAGTCTACGTTAATATTATGTATTTACAAATAAATCGCGGTCTGGCGTCACCTGGCAGATATTTTCAAGCAAGATTCAACAAATTGCAATATTCATGTCAAAAATTTGGAATGGAGGAAACAAAACATATATTTATGAAAATAAGGTCATCGACCTTGATTATGTCAATATATGTAGTGAATGAGATACATTCTTTGATATAATGGATAAAGTCGATCTCGGTGGTCCTGGGGTTAAGTGCTTGCCTCAGCACCCGTTGATCGTGGGTTCAAACCCAGCCGAGACCGACGAATTTGTTTTGAGCGATAACAATCCGTAACACAACTTCCTTCGGAGGAGAAGTAAAGCCGTTGGTCTCATGTTGATTGTGGAGTGTAAAAAAACCCTGGAAGGTATATGAAAAGCCTTTCCCGTAAAAATTGGTATGCCCTTTCACTGTAGCTCATAGAAATTCTTGTCTGCTTATATAATCAGTCGGTTTAGAAAATGCACGTTAAATAAATAAAATAAATATTGAACAAACTATAGCTCAATGGTTTCCTTAAGCGCAATTGAGCCAAAGAGGAGCATTTAACTGTTTTTTGGCCCGAGTGCTTAAGTCATAAGATCGATACAGTACAGTCTATTGCAAGAGTGACGCCCTAGACCATGCAACCAAGGTAGAGGGTCTGTATATATATATATGGTTTGGTCCTTATCGATAATCTAGCACAGGTTTAAGTACCAAACCTGACAAGCACATTATGTTTGTGACAACCTTTATCTTAAATACATTTTACAGGTACTGCAAAATAAACTAGAAATATATTTTTCATTTTACATTCTATTCCCAAATGCAAGGAATTTAAAATGTAAATATTTCAACGATTCATAGCTCTCAAACGGACGGCTATGTATGTTTCACGATCTAATTTTTGTCTTGGAAGTTTATTTTTAAAAATGTATCTGAAATATTTAGCGTGCACTTTATGGGGCGAATGATTGACCAGGGACGACATGCGGGGGGTGTATACGCTGCTGATAAGACATGATTGATAACTCAATTTGAACAAGGCCACAGACCTGCGAGAAAGACATCAAACCTATAGAAAATAGTATAAGTTACCATTAGAAAAACTCTAAATAGTTTCTAGAGGCATTTAAAATGCATACATTTTAATGGGCCCCAGGCCAGAGGTCTGTGTCTCCTAGGTCAGAGGTGCCCAACTTAAACTATAAACGGGCCGAATACCTCCACTCCCTCCAAACTACAGTAGAGCGTCGGAAATCCGGACGTCAAAAATCCGGAGCGTCGCAAATCCGGATCGGCGGTGAGAGCAGGTCAAGTCTTGTACAAAAAACAATTAAGGACTTTATTACCCAATAAGTTTCCATTAATTACTGTAGATTCTTGTGTTTTTTTTTCTAAAAAGTATTTTAGAGCTACTAATCTAAATATACTTTATTAAAATATTTTGTGTACTGTATTTTTCGAACCCTTCAGCCTCTATTTTGCAATACAGTAGACTCCCGAGCGTCATGTATCCTCTAGTCAATACATTACGTATGTATACAGTTAGTGAAAGCACATTTGAAAATCCGGACAATTCAGTAATCCGGATGGGTCCCGGCCCCGATCGATCCGGATTAACGACGCTCCACTGTATTTTTGACACTTAAAATATGAGAACTGTAATATATATATATATATATATATATATATATATATATATAAATATATTACATTGAAGTTAATGTTCAAGCTCCAACAATAATTACTGTACATTCAATTCTAAACTACCCTAAAGCGCTTCCACATTTTTTTAAAACTAAACTTATTTTAAATAATTTAATAAACATAATTCTACCAAGAATCATAAATACGTTTATTTAAAGTGGGACGGAAGGGGACGCGAGGAAAAGACAGTGTTTTTGTAGTTTTTATGGCAAAACTTTTTTTGTCAAAATAAATCAAATATTGCTCCAATACAATCATAGAATTTAATTTTCTTCACATGTGGACCTCAAAATTTCTTGGATATTTGTCAAGGGTGTCCTGGAAATTAATGACAACTTTTTATCTACATTTAAAAAATTTCTCATCTAATGCCGCCATGCTCGTGACAGATCCACTTCAATCATATATATGCTACGGGTAAAGTTCGAACTTAAAGTCGATATTATCCAGATAATGTTGAAATTACCCAAAAGAGGTGAATTATGTTAAATGAGAGGTGATTGAATACTATGTTTCGAAGTTTTATCAGGTTAATATTAACATTATCCACTCAAACTTCAATAATGTCCAAATTTTAGGGATTAGGTTAGGCTAGGTTATATTAGATGATTTTAGGCTATGTTTATTTAGTGTAGGTTAGTGGAAAAGAAAGAATCAAAATGAGGCATTTCGGATGTTAGTGCATTGCTATGATTCAATTTCAGAGACCAAAATGACGTTCCATAATATAGTAAATATTCACAAGTGTTTAATTTTACAAATAGTATTCAACGTTATCCAAGTATTGCTGTCTAATGTCAAGATTATCTGGATAGGGTCGAAAATAAAATAAATTACTTTCTATTTATGACTTTATCCACCTAACTTGGATAATGTCAATATATCCCGACTAATCTCGAACTCACCAGCTCAGTGGGATTTCAGAGCTTTCATTTCAAGCGACAGTGTGTTGGTATCTGGAGGAACAGAGTCATATTGCATGCATATGTTCGTGATGCGCAGCGCTACTCCGATTGTATCATCGTCACTCTTGAGAAAGTTTGTTCGCTAATGTAGGTACTACCAAATGCATACAAATATTTCCTTGCAAATTTGATAAATATGGGAGTTTGTCACCAATGAGACACTTACAAAATTCCACAAGATTTCCTGATTTGTATTAACAATACAAAACTGATACTCACTCCCCTTTTGATTAAAAACCGACACTCGCTATCTATAGTATGATTTTGGTCGGAAGAACAGTAAAAGTTAGTTAATAACATAATTTTAATATATTCATAAATCAAATCATGTTATTTGCAGCTGTCACTTTTGATATATAATATAACTACCTAGAGAATAAATGGTACGGAACTCCGCACGGACTTTCTCGCTCTATTGTTTAAAAATGGAGATATTTACTCAAAACTCGTAATATATGTAAAACAAAATAATATACACTAGTAAACCCAAGCATAAATTGCACTATACTTATATAAAACTTTTTTTGAGTCCCGGTTTTAAATTTTATAATTTTATTTTTAAAGAATTAATGTCCTCATTTGTATGTTTCCTACCAATAAAAAAGATCAATATTGGGTCCACAAGGGTCAACACTTCGTATTAAAATTTCGACTTCCGGTTAAAATTTTCGAGAATTTATTAGGTGGTGCACATCTTCCTTCATGTCATCGCATTGCTATTAAATTCCTCATCTATAAATTTCGACCAATAAAAAATTTAAATATTGACTATCGAGTCTAAAACGGAGATAAATCATTGTTGTACAAACATTTCTCCTAAGAGGTTTAAGGAAAAATAACATAAATTTTTTGAGAGAATTACTTAAATATTTATTACTCTATGGCATTGGAGAACTATTGCATTTGAACTTAAGTAGTAGCTCTTTTACAACTAAAGCTCACAAAATTGTATTAATATATTTGCCAATATCTCAGAAACTGTTGGTTTTATAAAAAATATATTTTATATACAAGTTTTTAATTTTAATAGTACTACAATTTTGCAAGAATAAGTTATTCAGCATCTCAAATAGTTGCGGAGATACGGACATTTCCGTTTTTGTAAAGTACCCTAAAAGTCTATTTTCATAGGAAAATGAAAATAGCCAGTTTATTTATAATCTTAATCAACGCCTAGATATGAATTTTAATCAAAATTGTTAGAGCCGATTTTGAGAAAATAGATTTTTTCTCTTTAAGCTTTTTATTAAACTACTCTTAATTTTAGGGTTAAGCAGGCACACAGAGAGACGTCATTGCAAAAACCACTTTTTAGAGCTCGGGGGTTCATGTGACATCGACATCCATCAACATTTTGGGTTAGATTTTTTTTTACGGGCGCAATACTTTACCTCAAGTGTTCGAAAATATATATATATATATATTTTTGCGTATAGATAGAAAGTTATTGGTTTTATAAAAATATGTTTCGAATAAAAGATGTGTATTATAAATAAACCTACATATATGCAATGATAAGTAATCTCATATCTCAAGTAGTTTTGGAGATATAATAAAAAATGAGAATTTACGCATCAGACCGGGACCCTTTAAGTCATTTTACCGAAATATTGAGAGTATCAATTTTGTTTGGAATATTTATAAATGTTTTGAAATGAAATTTAATCAAAATAGTTGTATCTGATTTTGAGTAAATCGATTTTTTCTCTTTTTGCTCTTCAGTAAACTACCCTTAATTTTAGGGTTAGATACACAATTCCAAAAATCTCTCGGGGCAACCCTATTAAAACCCTAGATACCAAGTTTTAGTCCGATCGATAAAATAGTTTAGACTCTAGTTGGAGGTACAGAGAGACGGAAATTCAAAAACCACTTTTTCGGATTCGGGGGTCATGAAACGTCAAGAATTAACATAATCTCTAGTTCGATTTTTGTTTACGATCACAATACTTTCTATACCTGTAAGAGAGCGAGAAAGTAATAACACACAGAATATAGTAAAATGAATGCTGGCCACAAAGAAATATGTTTGAATTCTCTCGACTGTTCCTCCAACCAAAATCAGGGTATACTTTTAAACGTTTTGAAAGAGACATGCTAACTTATAAACAGGCATTTGAAATAAAATATACACGACGCTTATATTTTCTTCGAGCCTATAAAAGCCACGACAAAACACACACATTCAAACTGTGGGTACACCACACATTGATCTCTATAATATAACTGGATGGACATCTGTGGCAGAAATTTTCGAGCTGTCGTTTTTGTACCAATGTGTAAGAGAAAAGGAAACTTTCGGGTATCTTTTTCTCTCTTGCACCCATACAAAGCAAAGTGGCATTTTGACATCGTTTATTAATTTGATTGAATATATGAGATACATCAATGTGGGGTTGATAAAATAAAATAAATGTTTTAGTAAAAGCTTTGAAGAGCATATCAAAGTTCGAAACTGGTTAGTTTTTTCTTTGAATAAGTTGATGTAGGCTAATAAATACGATGATTTTTGAAGGAAGCTCGCTTGGAAGGCTTTATCTCGTACCAGAATCCCATTCTATAGTAGTGTTTAGGTAGGATAAAATACCTTCCAGAAGGGAGTTTCTACTTCCATTATAAATGGCCGTTTATCCTACCAAAATACTAATATATGATAGTATTCTGGTATAAAATAAATCCTTACAGATTGGGATTCCTACTAAAATCCGGGTTTAGTAGATACCGTACTTCCTACAAGCCTATCACCTAAATTAGCGTTTGAACGTACGACTTATACACAAAGTACGTCATTCAAACAAATGTAATATAGTTTTTAGCTAACTTGTTTCATTATAGTTATCGAACTTTCAACATAATATGGTTTCTGAAAGCAATATACAAGATTAAAGCCATATTTTTATTTAATGGTAATTTAATAATACTTTCTACAAGACTATAACCTAAGTGATAGTTTGAACGTATGGCAACTACACAAAGTTTGTCATTCATACAAATGTAATCAAGTGTTAAGATACCTTATTCATTATATTTATCGAACTTTCAATATAATAGCCTATGGTTTCTGAAACCAATTTACAAACTAGTAACCAACTTTAAATATAAGTGTAGTCTTGGCAGACTGTAAACAACATTGACGATAACTACATACTTAAATATGTTTTTCGTATTTGTCCAGTATTACCTGTAAAACTGAATTGTATATCCTTTAATGTAAATGATTCTTCAGGCAAGCGTGGTATAATACTTCACTACTATCAAACAATAACACTTTTATTCATCAGATACATATTTTCGCATAAGAACATTGAAAGAAACCGCTAAGTCTGTCCCCCACAGTGTAGCAGATGACAAACTTGAGCGTCACGCTTTGATCCTTGGCAATGCATATGTTTATGTCCATCCAGTATAATATAGAGATCACGTGACACCACTAAACAGGTGTTCAATACTTGTTGTTGGGGTGAGGCTTGTCTGTTATATAGTGTAGTACATGTCTTGTACCAGTAACACTTCAACACTCTCAGCTTGTCTGTTATCTAGTGGAGTGACGCAAACGTAGAGAAAGCGGCGGGTATCGACCCAATAAAGTGGCGGGTATTCAAAGTAATTTTACCCCGTCTTGGGGGCAGCTAACTATGCACCAGACAGGAATAGGGGGCATATATCAGAGGAGATACTCCCCGGTGTGTCCAGAGGAACATCTATCAGAGGAGCTACTCCCCGGTGTTTCCAGGGGGACATCTATCAGAGGAGCTACTCATCGGTGTCTCCAGGGGGGCATCTATTAGAGGAGCTACTCATCGGTGTCTCCAGGGGGACATCTATCAGAGGAGCTACTTCCCGGTGTCTCCGGGGGGACATCTATAAGAGGAGCTACTCCCCGGTGTCTCCAGGGGGACATATATCAGAGGAGCTACTCCCCGGTGTCTCAAAGGGGACATCTATCAGAGGAGCTACTCCCCGGTGTCTCCAGCACCACCAGCTGACCCTGGTTACCTTTCTACCAAAGCTGCGCCACCAACTGCGGGCGATATGAAGCGACCAGGAACAAGGTCGTTGATCGTGCAGATGGATATCAACCAGAGTGTCGCCGAGTACCATGAAGAGACCTTGACATGAACCAGCTAGCTAAACACGTCTTCCTCGGGTGACGTTAGGGTCTATTTGGAGGTTACGTGGTCATTACATGGCTGTTGCTCCCTAGGCAAGCTGCGGTCAGTTTAAAAATTAATCATTCTGCTGAAAATAAACAACTCCCCATTCAATCGAAAAAAAAAAGAAGCTTTATTCACACGTTCGACGCCAATAGAGGGCAGAATTTGCTTGAGTGTCGCAGCAATTCCCAGGCTAGCAGACACGACTTATGTCGTCCCATGATGCTTTGCAACACAAACTATAACTATATAGTTTTCGACATATTTTATTTTCTAGAGGATAAACGGATCTTTTATATCGTCACTATGGATGTTATTGTGCTGTGAAACAAATAAACACGACACACGCACTTCCCATTTAACAAGCTAACTCACATAACTTCACGACAATGGATGCAGCTGTCTGCTTGTATCGCGTTTAGTGACAGAATGCGCACTAATTGAACAAGATGGTTTCGAAATTTGATTGGGTCTCCCAAGCTGATGTTATCGCGCAGAATATGGAAAAACTGAAGTTATTTCAATTCGCCCCGAGCAGACAAAGCCGATGGGGCTTAACTTTTGTGATTGGTTTCGAGATCGTCACGTGATTAGGTTTCTGCTCTTGTTTTTTCAGCGAACGATGGAATTCACTAGTATGTTAGCTAACTACGCCACCGAGGCGGGTTACTAGATATACTTTCACATGATATTCATACGTCAAGTCAAGTCATGTGATCTGAAGCCACTTTAGATGGATAATATTGATACTTATAAAATAACAATAATAATATATTTTTAAAGTTATCAATGCTAGGTGGAAATAAATAGCCTGTGTTCGTATTTTCTAAAAAGACTCTTCCTATGACAATTGGACTGAAGCTTGACCGCAGTCAATGGACGAACCCAACATTCTAGTGTGACTCATTGGGTTTGTATCTTAGTGACGTCACGATCATAAGTGCCGTCTTGTAATCCTTGCATAGTAAGTAATCTGACATCTCTCGGTCATATTTACAACTATTCGGGAACGCACATACTCCAGGCGACAGCCAATGAGAGTGGTTCTCCTGTTGAGAAACACCTCGTGGAAGGAAGGTTCACAGACAGTGTCATCGCCCACCCTCAGATTGTGTTAGAGAGTCACTTATATGAAACTGCAAACGGACTCCCTTTCTTACCCTCGCCCACAGTTTCCCAGTCATCAGGACACAGGTACGAACCCTTATAAGATAATGTTATGTCGATATTCAGTTTCCCAGTCATCAGGACACAGGTACGAACCATTCTAAGATAATGTTATGTCGATATTCAGTTTCCCAGTCATCAGGACACAGGTACGAACCATTCTAAGATAATGTTATGTCGATATTCAGTTTCCCAGTCATCAGGACACAGGTACGAACCCTTCTAAGATAATGTTATGTCGATATTCAGTTTCCCAGTCATCAGGACACAGGTACGAACCCTTCTAAGATAATGTTATGTCGATATTCAGTTTCCCAGTCATCAGGACACAGGTACGAACCCTTCTAAGATAATGTTATGTCGATATTCAGTTTCCCAGTCATCAGGACACAGGTACGAACCCTTCTAAGATAATGTTATGTCGATATTCAGTTTCCCAGTCATCAGGACACAGGTACGAACCCTTCTAAGATAATGTTATGTCGATATTCAGTTTCCCAGTCATCAGGACACAGGTACGAACCCTTCTAAGATAATGTTATGTCGATATTCAGTTTCCCAGTCATCAGGACACAGGTACGAACCATTCTAAGATAATGTTATGTCGATATTCAGTTTCCCAGTCATCAGGACACAGGTACGAACCCTTCTAAGATAATGTTATGTCGATATTCAGTTTCCCAGTCATCAGGACACAGGTACGAACCCTTCTAAGATAATGTTATGTCGATATTCAGTTTCCCAGTCATTAAGACGCAGGTACGAACCCTTATAAGATAATTTTATGTCGATATTCAGTTTCCCAGTCATCAAGACGCAGGTACGATCCATTCTAAGATAATGTTATGTCAATATTCAGTTTCCCAGTCATCAAGACGCAGGTACGAACCATTCTAAGATAATGTTATGTTGACAGTTACATTTTTAAGGGGACCGCCTCGGTAAGCGAGAAATGGTCGCGCAGACGTTCAGCTCTAATGCCGGGATCACGATCAACTTCACGTTAACTTAAAGTTAACTTAATGTAACTTAACGTAAAGGTTCTTCTCGTGTGTTTAAACGGAAGCGATCACGATGCAGTTAACTTAACGTAAGAGATGTCCTGAGATGTCTTTTACTTTAAATGAACATTACTCGAAGGGTATCACGTGATCTAGACATCCAATCATTATGCGAGTGACGTCAACAGGGCTATTTATGTAATTCATTTGTTGGTTTTAATACCAAGGTCTACTCTTTAGCTTAAGTTCTAGTGATCAGACATTGAAACAAAGTAATTTAACTAAAATAGGAAAGCTAAATTTATCAAAAAAGTTTAATAATAGATATTTTTTATATCAACTGAGAACAGTAAACATTCACAGATCATCACTTTACAAATAGTACAAATCACAGATCATACTAGACAATGCAGATGTTTGGCTCGAATTGTTAGCCTACGTTAAGTTACGTGAATCGTGATCACACATCTGTTTTCTTAAGTAAAGTTAACTTTAAGTGAATGTTACGTTAAGTTAACGTTAAGTTGATCGTGATCCCGGCATAACGCAATACTTAACTCTACGATGCGTTATTTCAAAATATGGTTCACGCCAAAATAAAGTTTTTAAAATACAAGGTTCTTTTTGTTTAGCTACCCTATATTTTGGGTTTTATTAATTTAAAAAAAGTTTGTTTAAATGTGACATTAGTTCATTTTCAACGACTTTTTAATCATATTTGAGAAGCCACGATGAAAAAGGGCTCTAGATTTAGCCTTCCTTTAACAAAGTAATTATTTGATTAGCTCACAACAGTAAATGTTAAGATATTTGAGAACTACGGTCCAGATTTTATAGAAAGGACGGTTTAAAAAAATACAAACTCTTTTTTGTCAACATTGATAACATTTTGCTCTATTATTATTATTATTATTATTATTATTATTATTATTATTATTATTATTATTATTATTATTATTATTATTATGTGTTATTTTCTAGAAAATATAAATTGATAACATCTAACTAAAGTGACAGCTGCATATTACATGACTTGACGTATGAAAACGTGAAAGTATATCTAGTAATTTTTCAAGCTTCCTTCTTATGAAAACTGGACTAGTAGCTAGCTTTCATCATTTAGATAACCGGCCCCATTGTGTAGTGGTTAGTGCACCTTGCTACGAACCTAGGGGTCCCGGGCTCGATGCCCATCTGGTACCTTGGTATTTTTCCCGAAAGGGTTATTACTCAAACGGTCACCAGGATTTGGTTTAATTAATCTTATATTAGGATGTGCTTCCACTGGTTCCACACCCTCATACTCACTATCACTATCACCTCATATCATCGAGACATGGAAAGATCCTCCACGGAAAGGATGTACTATTAGTATATTCAGGCGGCGTCCCCTGGACAGCGGTACAGTAGTACTGGATAATCTTCCCACTGATGTGATGTTTCGTAATTTTATTTACCCTCTTACTTACTGACATGACAAAATTAGGTTGTAGGTGAAGCGCGAAAGGCTATAAAAGCTTAGACAGAATTTAGAAGTAGTTCTAGAAAACGACACAAACTATTTTATTTTCAAGCCATGACTGTGAACAGACAGCGATTGATACTTTTCTCGCTTAACCAGGCGGCCGCCCTTAATGCGCTAGAAAAGTCGATCAGAAATTACTAAACGCCAGAAACCAAATGGGTTTATAACGTTCCTGGTTGGAACAGGCTAGCAAGAGAACAGACAGGGGAGGAGGAAAATACAAATTACAATACAACTTAAATCAGCCCGTTAATGAGCCAAATATTCCCGTCTTCTTACTATTCCAGAGCTGCTGGTCTTAGAGTTTATAATCTTGTGAGGATATCTCTGTAGTTGATATATCATGTTTTTAATAATATTATTAATAATAATAATAATAATGATAATAATAATAATAATAATAATAATAAGTTGTGTTGTGATCCCCCTTATTAAATTACATCATTCTATTCACAAAGATCCATTCTACGCTACTATAAAAGTTACCTTTCGTTAGCATACTAGATAGCACTACACCTACTGTTGCTGGGATGTAAGTACCTTCTGTTATCGTACTAGATAGCACTACACCTACTGTTGCTGGGATGTAAGTACCTTCTGTTATCGTACTAGATAGCACTACACCTACTGTTGCT